>PXIH01S0012567.1:8674-19178 GCA_003024985.2 Euperipatoides rowelli | reverse complement strand
GCAAAAGGGCATCAAATAGATAACAATATCCTAATTGTATATATGTATTTTATTTTTATTTTGACAAAACAGCGACAGGTAGTTAATAATAATTTTATATTGTCCCCTATCTGGTGATTCTTCAACCTCTAAAATTAGTGGATAGGGAGGGATTTGTTTATTTAATTCATATAGCCTATATTATAATGGTGTGTATAGTGTTGCCGTGTGGACACAAATCGTAAAAAGTTCTACAACAAGTGAAACCAGCAAATGTATTATTATAAATGTGAAAAATGGTAAACTGAAGTTATTGACGATCGCCTAGAAACTGGAAGGCCTAAGTCCCATATAGTCACATGATCAAGATGGATAGCTGCCTTATTGTTGTAATTTACAGTCCTAACCTTCCCGTTACCTGAACCCTATGTCATACTATGTATTAAATCCACTATGTCCTACTATGTATTAATCCACTATGCCCCAACCCGATGATAATCTGGAGGTGAAATAATCGTTTTTGATTGATTTCTATAATTTTGATACATCTTCCATCAGCTCTTTCCGTAGTGACAAAAATACTTTTGCATATGTTAAAAACTTGGTAAAATGGGACTTAGGCCTTCCAGTTTTTAGGTACTTCTAAGTTATTGCTATGTTATTTATAACTCATCTAAATGTAAAAAACTAATTTAAAATGAATCTCTTTTTTTTTTTTTTTTTTTGCTTTTCAAAATCCTATTGAATGAATCAATTGATTAAAGATAGCCAGATGGATAAATTAAAATAAAAAATTAAAAAAAAATAAAAAATGTGCAGAACATCCCTATAAAAGTTTCTAGTAAGATAACGATCCTACAAAATGTTGCCATATACAGAATAATGCACTACAAGATGCAGTGCTTGTAATCGTATTATTTTAAAACAATATCACTATAAATTTTATATTTTTGTTATAATTACTATTACTGTTACTATTTCTACTTTTGCGATTAACTGTGACAGCGCTAGACGGTAAACAAGATAAGCATCACATGGAGGGCATCATGTGTTAGAGCGTTGTTTTAAAGATTTTAAAATGCTTGAAAAACTAATACAAGTATAATTTAAAAACACAAAAAAGAAAAGCATTTTTTTAATAAAATGCGAAAATAATTTTTTTTAATATGTTTCTTTCTCGTGTATTGTTTCTATAGTATTTAATTATCCATGTTGTGAGTCTAAGCGTAGACTAAACTCACTATTTATGATGAGGAACTAAAGGGTTAATAACTATTACAAGAAATAATACCCATTTAAAGGCGATATAAAAAATTTACAGTGAAAAGAAAATAATTAAATATTCTGAGCTATATACTGTATGTTCGTGTTTTTTTTTAAATATACAGTACATAAGTTTTTAGTATTAGGCCAGCTCTTTACTTGCGATTGGATCGATGGATTGAATCATTGAGATTGAATCACCAAAAGATCCAAACCTTGTCACTTATGAAGTTGTCTACATTTAGCGATTCAATCACCTTGATCACAGAAGGCTGTCATCAAATCGCAGGATCACAAAAGTAATTTTGTGATTGGAGTACAATAATATTGCCTGTTATTTGTTTTCTGAGTTGCGTCTACTTTAGCGTTTTTTTTTCTAATTAGAAGCTGCACTCATTCTTGATGTTGCACATTATTTTGTACGGCGAGGGGAGGGATAATTTTCCCCACGCTTTGATGTATCTGTGAATGAGTTATTACAGATGCATTACTTTACTATATAAAGTAATAAAGATTTTATTTTCCACAGATAAGGGAAGGATGGAAGTTTTGAGCCTAATTTATATAAAATATATTTTTTTTGTAAATCCAATTGGGTTTCTCACCCAGCTAGTGGGATTAAAAGATCTTTATAGATAAATTATTCTCATCTTTCAATTTAAATCAAAGTTGTAAGTTTGATTTTTAGTAAAGATCTATTTAATATGGGGAAAAAAAAGTAAATTCATACGCAATAAGCATTGTTAGCTTTATTATTGTATGAAGCCTTAATTGAATTCAAAATCTATTTAACTGATGATCAAGAAAAAATTCCCATACCAAGGATCAAACATTTCAACCAATTCTTTCTCTTAATTTTTTAAAGTACTTTAAAAAAAATCCCTGGACACAGATCAATCAAGTTAGTCATATTTTCTTTTCAAGTATAAAAATGTGAAATTCACTTAGATGTCGTGTTCCAACTATTTATGTATTTTTTAAACGTTAAAAGTAATGTTGATTAATTTTTTAAAAAAAAATTAAGTTTGGGTACCAATTAATATCTTAAATTCTTTAGTTTAACACAAATAAAAAACTTTATCAAGCAAACTGAATGAAAGTTTTTCATTCTTTGTATATGCTTAACACTGCAGTCGTCACGGTCAGAAAGTTACATGAGTAGTCACGGTGTATCTGTGAGATACATGTGTATAGATAACATATAAAAAAACTTAAATAGTATTTTTTTTGTTCTATTTTTTATTAGGAATTTTAATATATATATAAAAAAAAAATCCAACAAACAGATTTTTTTGATGAATTGTTTTCTAAATGTCCGCATACAACAGAAATCATTACATCTCGATTTACTGTATGTCCAAACAATACATGATGTTAAATATTTCAAAATCTATAACAGATACAAAAAAACTTAAACAGTATTTTTTTTTTCTATTTTTTATCAGGAATTTTAATATATTAAAAAAATCAAACAAACAAATTTTTTTTATGAATTTATTTCTAAATGTCGCTTTAAAAAAAAAAGTAAAAAGCCAATGCCGCTTCTGTGTCGTTAGACAGAATTTTCTAGTTTTGATTTTTGAAATCTGCATTAAATTCTGATTTGAAAAATGTATAAATTTATTCCCAAATGTTTTATAATATTTGTATTAGGCTACCTGAAAGAAATACGTGAGTCGTCGCGGTGTATCCGACAGATAAAATCAAAGAAAATCAATATATACCTTGCCGTCACAACACCGGCTAATTGACTGATGGAAAAACTCATTAATTTAGGAGTATAATATTTTAGTTCAGCGCATTAGCTAGAAATTAATTTTTGAATATTAATTATGTATCTCACAGGTACCGCGACGACTGCAGAGTTAAATAAAAGTAATTTCATTTTATAGTATAGAAACTTTAATTTATTTTCTTTTTTCTTTTTTTTTTAGGTTTCCATTATAACAGTTTGAAAGATGTCCCCCATTCAACACCCTTGCCAAAATTTCCTGTCGATGAAGTAGAAGAACGAATCATTGAAGAATCTGCCATTGTTAATGAAGCTCCAGTCTACATGCATGACAATATGCAAGATGAGAGCACTTTGACTGATGACCTCTTTCCAAATGGTTTGGATAATACAACAGAGGACAACCCTCCACCAGATAACGCTGGCAATTCTATAGAGACTGAAGAGGTGAAAACTAATGTGACCGAAGAAGATTCACCGAGTGTATTTTTTGAAAATACTGAAGATATGTCAAATTACTGGGATCATAATCACAAATCCCCCGAGCTTAACTCGCACATGACAGTTCCGGAGTCCCCTTCAGAACTTGACGAAGAAAAAAACAAGAAGTGGGCAATCAGTGTCCAAGCTCTCATTGCAGTTATTTTCCTAACCCTGGTGATTCTTTGTATTCTGTTTGTTTTCTTACTGGAATCTAAGTGCGAACATTCCTGGCTTGCCAAAGTCTGCCAAGCTCCAGAGTTTTTAATCATAAAATACGATTACTATGGAAATGCCAAGGAATATTTTGCTAGAAAAATCAATGTTATGTTTGGGTATTAGATTTTTTTTTTTTTTAAATTTGGGAAAAAAAGTTTCTTGATATATATAATATGGTAAATGTAAAGACTATATGATCACTTCGTTTACGCACTACCAATGACAGTGTAGCAAAACAAATGAATAGAAACCATCATTTATTGTCAAAACTCAAGCAAAATGCACTACACTGTATGTAAGTCACAGTACTCATGGATTCAACCGCCCAGATTTTAAACTGAGCGATTGAATCTGCCCAGGGAAAATAGTTTGGGCACTATTTATAGAGAAGCTTGAAATGATTAAGACCTGCAAATAATGTCTTAATGAACGTCCTGAACCGAGTAAGTTTTTCGTTGACTATGGCTGATATTTCCAACAAACAAAGTTTATTTTGTTTTTTGAAACATAGATTTTTTTTTTTTAATATTAAAATTTTATTAAGTGTAATTATGATATATAGAAATATATTTATATTTTAAATTATATTCACATTAAATAATTTTTAATTTTATTGTATAAATAGAAATGGTATTTTATATTTAAGTTGTTTCTTTATGATATGTTATATATTGTTGGTAGGGGGGTATGTTAAGATTTTAATTTTTTTTTAAGGCAAATTTTAAACAAAAGGAGGGGGATTCCAACTTGTAAGTCATCTAAGATTTTTTGAGTAAGAAGAGGATCAAATCAAATAATTGTCAAATTATGACCTACTTAGATTTATATTATAGTATAAAAATAGGCAAAACTCTTCCAATTGATATAAAATGTCGTTTAATTCATTATTAAATTTCGAATTTTTTTTTTTATATTTTAGGAAAAATAAAAACTGTTTTAAATGAGTAAAAAAACGAAACTGCTGGCATATTAAATAAATATTGTACCATCATGAATATTAAAATTGGAATACCTATGGTTCCTTGACATAATTTAAATTGGAGTTTCTTTCAAGTGGGGAGTCAATTTTTCTCTCACCTACTGTACATTGGAAATAAAAAAGAGTGTATATTTATATTATAAATTACTGTATATTTTTAAAGTTACCACTTCTTGCTAATCATTTTCTATAATTATTTGAGGTCTACACTTTGTTGGTTCAATTCAATTTTTTTACTTTCCCAAATGAGATTTTTTATTCAGTTTTGTTCTTGGTCCCTATTTCCTTCTTCCACTTCCCCCTCCCTTTCCATCCCCAAAAAAATGTGAAGTGGTATTACCATCCTATATATTAACAAGCTACTGAAGATAAAATAAGGGTTTTAGTAATAGACTATATTTGTCCCTAAGTCATAAGACTTTTTATGGACAAACTTGTTATTGATATTTCATATTATCACTTATGCTTGCGGTCATTTGGCCTAAGTGAATAAAGGTAAGGGATGGTGCACATGTGGACTTAATGCTGCCAAATCTAAGTTCTATAACTTTGATCAACAAATTATATTTTAATAATATATCCTTGTCAGGATTGAAAATTAAACTCTGATAATTATTTAGGTAAAATGAGATTTCACTTATAACTTAATTGAGCTTGACGTATTAAGCTTATTTTCATTGTCTAAATGGACAAAAGAAAAGGTAATACAGTTTGAGGCTCTATTATGAGTTAATATCCAAAATTTACATACACAGTTGTAGAAATCATAATAAACAAACTTCATTTTGGATAACCGGTATGGGGAATTGAACCCTGGTTGTCCTAAGTATGAAGCAGCATCGAAAATAGCGTATCCAGGTAAGCTCAAAATGGCACCATCTCTCTGCTTCAGTATTTGATTGTTATCACAAGGTTCCAATTGATTCTCACATCTAAATGATGAAATGCATTCACTTACTCTACCGGCCTCATAACGGCATGAAAGTGATTTATTATAGAGATAATGTCTTGATACATGAGTAAACAATGTATTGGTTATCATATACCTGTTATGTAGTTTAGTAATGATGTAAATACTAATCAATGTCATATTTGAGGACACTAATCAGTCTCGCATTTTGAGGACCATTCTTTCAAAATACCGGTATTAAAAATAGTTTATTTTTATCAAATTTTATTATTTTTATTGTTGCTATGAATTTATTTCATTTGATTTATTACCGTTATTATTAAGTCATCCAAAGAAATAGATAGAAACCTTTATATTAAGTCCAGCTTTGGCTTAGAGGCTACGTAATAATGATTTGAAGAATGTGTGAATTAATGTTGGAGTTTTAAAAAGGAAATATGGTAATGTAACGTAAGACAACAAAATTGGCCATAAATAATATCAACAGGCTTATGAGTAAGCTTTTAGGATTTACTAACATTGTATACATTAGAATGTAATAAAAGTTTAATAGAAAATATGGCTCTTTCTAATCTTGACAGTACGCAAAATGAGTTTTCTAGTCGGCGGCGAGCAAGAAGATTTGCAATGTAAAATTGTGAGTTTTCCGTGTCACTGGATGTCATTTTATAGTTTTGCTTAATTGATTCTAGAAGCCATTCTAATATAAAGTAAGATACTTTCTTCAATTGATGTTTTGTTTTTCTTGGTTAAAATTAATTTTTCTGAAAAAATAGATGGGCGTAGAGTGCATTTACGTATTTAAAGAGCAAAACATACAACGTGACATTATTAGAATAAATGCTTTTATATCAAAAGTTAAATTAGATCAGTTACATTCTAGAAAGAACTTGACTAAATCTTAATCAGGACTGGATAGTATCTCACATTGTATTTTATATCCAGACACAGGTTAGAAAATAATCTTGTATTAAAATGCAATTTTAGGATGTCTTGTATTTGAGATACGAGTTTTGGTTTATGTTTTTTTAGGATGTAATTTTTTGTGCCTTTAAGATACAATTTTGAGGTATTTTATATTTTATAAATCATTTGACGTATTTATTTAAAATATAAAATTACTCTTTTATTTTAAAAATTTTGCTTGATGAACAGTTAAATATTAGGATTTTGCTACTATCGTCTATTTCATGACTAACAATTACTAAGATTACCCAGTGAAATAAGGAAAGGGACATGAAGATTCTGTAGCAGAGTTGTCTTATATTTAGGCATTTAGTATTAGATAATCCAGAAAGAAAATAATATAAAGAAAATTTGTGTTAAATTTGGGCTCTACCGGCATATAGATTTTTTTTTTCTGTTGACTATTTAAGGCCTAAATAAACTGAAACACAATTTAAAATAATAAAATCAATGTTTTCAAATCAAATGTAATTAGATAAATTGTAATCCATACAACAGAAATTGTCCCCTGCACAAAATTTTCATAACTCCCTCTTTTAAGTTAACGGTAAAATTTATTAAGGCTACGGAAGTATCTCGTATCTAAAATATAACATTATTTTTATAAAAATGCACTCATATTTCAATTAAGTTGCTTTCTTATATATATAGAATACATATTTTTAGAATATTTTGCCCTTTCTTAGACTTATTATTTTTAGATGTAACTCGAAGCAACTAAATGAAATTAGGATTATGAGCAAATAATAAATAAATAAATACTGTATGGTATTAATATAGCAAATTCTGTAATAAATTATATTTTGAATCACATATAGATTTAGGATTTATGAAATAATTTAAGGAGTTTATGTACCAGATTAACATTTCAATAACTTAAATCACTATATTTGTGGTTCTTGCTAGCGGTATTTCCTAATTGAAAGAAATAAGGCCAAGGCTTTCCAAATACAGATAGGAATAGTCCGGTTGATCTCTCTCTCTCTCTCAATCATCCTCTAACATTAAAAAAAAATTTCATTTTTAAAATGAGGAAAAATAATGTCCGATTCTTTAAAAAAAATTAATTTTAGGAGGAGAGGGTAGGGAAAGGAATAATACGAGTCAAGAGCTGAGCCTACCTAAGAAAATTGTGCTATTTAAAATTATTTTTTAAAGCAATTTATTCTTTTAAAAAAAAAAAGATGTATTTTGGGGAAAGAAATGGCAGCTTGGCCAATGTTAGAATGCAAATTAAAATTGAAAAACGTTTGTTAAATTCTAAAGTTTCTTCGCATTTCATCATTATTACATTGGCAAATTCCTTTTTAATAATTTACTGCATTAAATTAATTTAAATATTTTTGTGACAGTTGCATTGTAAAATGGCTAAAAACAAATTGCCAATGAAAATTTGACTTGAATAAAACTTTGTGTCTTTATTTTGGCCAAAAAATTGTTGGTTTAGTATTTTAACCTTCTGCCTTGAAGAGTGTAATTTGAATACCCTAGAATGAAAAGGGAACTAGTCACGGGAACCAACCTTTACAGAAAACACTAAAAACTATCTATAGCTTACAACCTGTTATAATATGTTTGGATCATTTGAATAAAAGAAGCATGAGCCATTTTTAATTAGCAGAATCATCATTAAGGGCATTTCAGTGCTATGTATGTAAAGGTCACAAGTCAGATACTCATGACTTTTTCACTGTTGTTAAATCCCATAAAGTATGGCCACACCCATGTAATTTTCTTGCAGTATGTGCATTTAGGCTTGTAGTTAATGGAAATGTATGTAACTCGTTTTCCCAAAAAATGTGACAAATGCCCTTTTCATTCTATAGGATTCAATTAGAAATGAACTTTGTTTTATAGCCATTAACTACAATAAAAAAAATTGAAGCTATACTTAAAAAAATTATTAAAAATGACAGTTATAAAGGAGCCACTATCTTTAAAAAAAAAATTATTCTTCATGTTAATCAATTCTATTTGATCAGACTACATAATATTCAACTGTATTCAATGTTTTCTATTATTGGGAACTTATTTGATAAAACATAATTTGATTATTTGAAATATCACATGATGATGTTTTGGTTCAAGAATGTGGGCTGGATATATAAAGGTTTCACTATTATTTTGGATATAAATCTTCTAAAACTTTGATTCACAAATTGAAAGAAAAAAAATCCATTATGGACTACTTTTGAGTGATGTTTGTAATTATTGGACTCAGTCTTGTAATTGCCATGAATTGTTATTTGCACCAGTGTATTCTTGTATCATAGTATTAAAAATAAAAATCATTTGTGAATATTGTCTGTGATATTTGTTAACGCAAGAGTAAAATTTCATGTTGCATTTTTTAAAAATGAAATATTTACAAGTTATAAAAGTGAAATACTTAAGTTGTTTCTTCTTCTTCTTACTCAGAAAATCTTGAATGAACACATCTCGTATACAGTAAAGTATCCTAAACTGGTGGTCTACGCTCGACGTACTGATGGTATTCATCAATTGATCCAACGTTTGTTTTTTAATGGCTGCTTATTTTTTTACGAATTAAATGTAATCAACCTATGTAAAATAGTATAGCCCTTTCTTCACCAGTTTCCAAATTAAATGAACTATTATTTTAAGTGTGTGTTTATTTCTAGCATATTAGAAATTATTATTTTTTAAGTCATTGGATTTATAAAATAATAAAAAATAATTAAAAAAAAAAACACAGATAGAACTGAATGGAATTATTACCCACTGGCACTAAAGTCTTCTTCATTTGGTGAAGGGATGTTTTCACAATGTCTGAAAGTGGTTAGGGTTCAATAAAGTGTCTTTAATCTTAGATTCGTGTAGTCTAGTATTTTGCATTTTTATATCTACATTTTTATTTTTTTAAATATAAAATTTATTATATCCTCAAATGGGGGTTGTAGAAAATTCTGCCTAAATATTTAAAGCGCCATTTTTTGGGCTTTTTTTCTAAATCTAGCTATAGCAGATAGCCGCTTATAAAATTATAATTATTATTTCAATTTCTTGTAAGTAATAATTAGTATTGCAATCATTAAGATACTTTTGACAATTTAAAGCAAAATTTTGATATCCTAATTCACTAAAGTATGTCATATTTTATTTATGTAATTTATCTAAAATGACATCAGAAACTATAGCCAATGTATATTCCTAAAATTATATTTTAAAAGATAAAATTTGAAATGGGGATTTTTTTTTTTTTTTTAAAGAAAACTTGAACAAAACCTATTCTAGGATCGTCTGACTCTGATAATTTGCATATTTATTTATTTTTTTTGGGTTTTCTCAGACAACTCCAGTTTCTCCATAAATTTTATTTAAAATCTCAAAACAGGATTTATCTTCCTTTAATTTTACTAATTTTCATTTTCTGTAGGATCAAATATTAAAATTTAATTTCCTAAACAATTTTGATTATTTTAGAATGGTAGCCTAATATGTATTCAACTGTAGGCTGAAGGATCATGGTTTCAATCTTTGATAAGAAGTATAGAATTTTATTTTTCTAGTTATTTATGTAATTTTTTTAAAATATTTTAGTGATATTTTATTTAATTAAAATAAATATAAAAAAAACTTGAAAGCCATAAACTGTGGGTTTCTGTTAATTTATGATGACAGAAACTTCACATATTTAAATCTCCAGTTTATTGAACAGCTAGCTAATATTGAAACATCTTTATAATTAAGCAGAATAATAAAATGAAGCATGTAATACATTTAAATTTATTCGCTGTTATTTTTCTATTAATCATCAGGATGTTGTATAATAATCTCATTTTCTGCATCCTCATGTATGTCCAATTAAACCAACTCTTCATGTTTGTGATACATATTAGGGGAAAGTGGGGGAATACCACGCACCTAAGCAAGATTCGTTCTTGTGGCAAAATAGTTAAAGTTAAGATAAATCTTTATACACGAAAGTGATCCTTAGTTATCCTACTTTTAAATG
>PXIH01S0012560.1:10688-20744 GCA_003024985.2 Euperipatoides rowelli | reverse complement strand
GAACGACCTTGGGGAAAATGATGGGGAAATTTTGGCAAAATAATTCAATGTTCTGGGGAAATTTGTTTGCCTGAAAATATTTTGCACCCCTGTGCTGCCATATACAATAGTTAAAGTTTACAAATGGATCTCCAACTCTCCTTTTGAAATTTTTGTTATATTGTCGCTAGAGAGAATAGTTAGGGGAAACTGTATAATTCTGATCTGTATACTCATATTAAAATAATTTAATGTATTATAATATTGTTGGTTCTTTTTCAATCTAAATGTTAACACTGTGATATTGGTGGTTGCCTTGCAGTAAAGATCCACAATAGAAGTTTTTTTTAAAACTCTAATTAAAGGTAAAAAAGACATTTATAGGCTATCAATCAATTATTAAACTTCTCTTTCAATATTCATTATCAATTTCATGATACTGTATATTTATTATAAAAATATGTATATAAATTAAGCTTAATTAGAATATATAAAAATTAATTTTATTTTTAAAATCAAAAGTATATTAATTATCTGATTTACTAACATACTAATTAGCTTTGCATCTACTTCAAAAGCCCGATATTGCAAACCAGACAGTTCAAAATCCTGATAATTTAAACCCTGACATTATATTTATTTTACGACCCACCATGGGTTACGGTCCGAGTTTGAAAAACACTGCTGGAATACACATATGTAGGCATATTTGTTAGTGTATAAATACAAGACAGGCCTTGACACTAAGTTTTTAGACTGATGGTGAAATCTTGCCATCAGTTAAAGCACACTGGTGGCATATGCAATATTCCAGTGGCAAATAGAAAAATATAAAAACTTTAATAACCTGTACATTGTCAAAATTATAGTTAAACTAAGAATAATGTAATCTTTTTTTTTTAATTTTATTTCTAAAGTTGTATAAGCAAAGGTCATACTGAGAATGAATCGAATCACTAGAATTTTGTAAACTGTTAGTGCGATTAAAAATTAATCTACAGAAATTCAGACAGCAGCAGCTAAAGTTTTTTTTTTATTATTTTTTTAATTGATGGCAAAAATATGTCATCAGTTGATAACAACTGACGGCATTTAATGCATTTTGCTTGACATATGTCCTGTTGCCGCCACTAGCGTAGAACACTGCAAGATTTGTGCACAGGTGAATTTCAGAGCGAAGCTAGTGACTATGTTATATGGCTTTTAATAATGTGGCACGTTTGCTACTGTATAGACACTACAATAGCCATGTCAACAACAAAAGATTTTGCCATTCTATAAAAGAATCAAAGGTGGACAAAAAAATGGTTTTAAGCAGCTAAATCCCATCCCATGTTTGGTTATTTAGCGATAAACCAAGGTGTAAATAACTGCCTTTAAATTTTAATTTTTTTTTTTATTTTTTTATCATTTAATTTTTATATAATTTTAAAATGCTATGTATATAATCTTAAAGGTATACATACTACCACCAGAAATTTAATTAATACATATAGAAAAGGTATCCAAATAATTCATGAATTTTTCATTTTAAAAATAAATTTTACAGTATGTTCCCTTAATTTTAAATTAATATTTTAAATATTTGTTGAAGTGTACACACACAAAAATACAAGATGCAAAACTGATGACATTGAGTTTATGTCACTATAGGTATAGAATTTACTCCGCTAATACAAATCAAACGGGTAAAAATAAAGCAGTTGTACAGTTCTTAAAAGTTACTGATTTTTTAAAAAACTCTCGAATTCTACCTTTTTGTTAATTACATAGCTTACTGATTTATTATTTAATATGACACTTAAAATGTCAAATTCTGGAGTTGAGAGAGGTGTATAATCATATTTATATGAACCAGTGTGAACAAAGCTGCCCAGATCTGGACATGATACGGATAGAGATTCAGCTAGCCTTGCAAGGACTGTAATGGAAATATATGACATATACCCACTCCATAAATGTATTAAGAAATATCATATACATATAGCTACATTCTGTTGTAAAGCAGAGGCATAAACAATATAAATAAATAAATAAAACATATGAAATTTTCACAAAAATTAAATACATTTATTTATTAAATGCCTACATCGTAATTCCAAAACTAAATTTAAAAAAAAAAATCTATATTTTGTCAGAATTCATGCTACCCACATTTAATATTTTTTATCCAATAGTTTCTAATTTTATAATGTTTAGGAAGTTTGTGGAAGTGGAAATGCTTTTGATTTTGATTATTATTGCATCACACATTTAACAGGCATTTTTTTCTGAAGAATTGATAAAAAAAAAAGAAACTGGAATGTTTAGCATTATTTCTTACACCATGCCATAAACACAAATTGTAAAGTGATGTCATTGGACTCCATGTAAAAAAACTCAAAGCTGAAATGAAATGGCGAATAGAAAATTGGCCAAATCCACTAATTTAAAAATCAGAAAAACAACTACTTTATATGATTCATCACTGACCAATCGGATTCAAGCACCCACAATGCTTTTACACACAATGCATTGGAGCTATGACATCACTCAATACTTTTATCGACAATGCATTGCAATTACCCTTGTGCATTTCAAATGGATTTGGATACTACATATCATGTCATCTTCGGGAATATTCTGCAATAATCGGCCATTTTTGTGAACAGGTGTGACTCATTTGCATCACATTTGCTTTTTACATGTATAATTTTATCCATAATGCATTGTGAATGACTATTGAATACCACATATTATGACATCATCTCAAACATTCCCAGAAATTCCATTTGCATTATTTGAAAATGACCCCAAAAGCATTATGGGCAACATGCCTAAAGTTTTCCAAAAATTGCCGAAGGCAAACTTAAAAAAATGATAATCATTACAAGGCTGAATATACAAATGAGCCATACACCCCTTGGGAAAACAACAGGAATTTCTGGAAATGTTCAGGAATGGCATCATATGTGGTATTCAAAAGTCATACTGCAATGCATTGTGGGTAAAATTATGCATGCATTATGCAAATTTATGCAAATGATATGCAAATGAATCACACCTCTCAGAAAATGGACAAATATTCCTGAAGATGACATCATAAGTGGTATACAAATCCATTTATACTGCATTAAGGTTAATTAGGTGCAATGCATTATGGATAAGTGCATTGTGTTTAAAAGCATTGTTGAGTGACGCCATAACCCCAATGCATTGTGGATGCTCGAATCGAGACAGAACCATTCTTTTGTATTTACTCATAATAATAATAATGACTTTTTAAAAATCTAATTTTTAATGTTATTTTTGGTGGTATTATACCTTTAAGATTGTCAGTTCATTTTTTTGTTTGTTTGTTTAGTATATGTGAATACACGTCTATTTTATTATAACACCAAGGGTGTTCTTAAAATATTTTAAAATTTCCAAAAGTCAAATTTCTTTCTTAAACTAGGCCATTACTTGCAATTTATTTCATCCTGAAGGAAAGTAAGACTGGGTCTCAATTTTTATCACTTTTCTCAGTTTTGAATAAAAGTTTTGGAAGTCATATTGTATAGAGTGAATTAAATTAAGCTGCACGACTGCTTATTTTGATCTCAACTTTACAGATGAAGAAACGATAAATCGCCGAGAATTCAAACTTCTATTTAAAAAAAAAAAAAAATCATTTCTTTACCTCAAAGGTTTTAATCGTATTCTGGTTCCAATCATATTCCTTTTTTTTTTTTTTTTTTAATAGAATGAGCTATGAATGAAATCTGTAATAAGAGGGATAAAAATTATTTATAAAGACGAGAAAAGTAATAATAATGTAGAATTCAAGACTACAAATTTTATTGAAATAAAGTACCAATTTGATCTTTTACAAGGTTCTAAGATCATAAATGAGTAGTCTCAAAATAACCACTTTAAAACAACTATTTACATATGGATTACTTGATGCAATATTGTATAAATAAATTAAGTGAGCAAATCAGATTAAAAGATATCTCCCAGATCCCAAGCCCAACTTAATAAAAAAAAAAAAAAAGTTTGTTTCTGAAATATAATTATAATAAAATGGAAGCTGAAATAATAAATAAATACTTGTAATCCAGTGTTGGTCGAAATTCGACCAATAAGAAAATTTCCTTTGTAAAAAGCCGCCACAACGCTAAACAATGAATGTTTTAATTTTACAGTATAGCCTATATAAATTTTAGCTCATTGCACTCCCTCTCCATATAAACTTCAACTCTGCCAAATCTCACACTCCTCCGTGGGCCCAATATGCTTAAAAAGGGATCAAAGTTTTCCCTTCACATATTAATATATAGATTAGAAAAGAAAATATAATATTTATAGAGGGTCAATCCGATTAGATCAGTTTGTGAACTTATAATTCCATAATTATCTTAATTGTTTAAAAATGATTTCTCAGAATGCAAAGCCACATTCAGATTTATACTTCTACGAAATGCATCCATTGTGTATATCATGTGGACTGACGCAGTCAGATTTATGTAATTAAAAGATGGATAGCCATCCATCGTCATCCGGAATCATCGAAAAAAATCCAATATTTACACAGAACTATATGTTTGTTCTCCATCTTGTTTGCCTTTGAACCAATCATATCTTAGATTTTAGAAGTAGAGTAGGCGTGGTTCTTGTCCCAAATGATTTAGTTTGATAACATCATCTTTGAAAATGAAAGTGAAACTAAAATATTTTGCACAATGTTAGAAGTTTATTTGAATTCATTTGGATGCTTAAAAAGCATAACAAATGTTAGTGGAAATAAGAAGAGGAATGTGATTGGCTATTGTATAGAACAATTTCATTGATTATGTACAAAATTCTGCAGAAAAATATTGAACAAATTTACAAACACATTTACATTTTTGAGACGGATTAAAACGGATCGGAGACCTGTTCTGTAAAAATATACACTAAGTTAGATCTGCAGGGGAAAATATATAATTTTTCATAAACATTAGGGAAAACTTTTTTTTTTTTTTTAAAAAATTTTTAAAAGTATACAGTAATTGTTTGGCTTTAAAACTGTGAAAAAATTATTAAAATTGGTTAAGTTTTTATATTTTTGCAATTAATTAAAAAATTAAAAAAGTACCCTAGGCCTAAAACGAAAGTCAAAATATAGGGTATAATGTTTTTGTGCAGAGAGAAACATACAGGTGAATATTGTGCCAATTTTATGTGAAAACTGATATTGTGGGGCATTAGTTAAGTGAAATCTAGTATTCTTGTTATTTACTAAAGCTTACAAGTATCCACAAAAACTTGACAAAATATTCAAAACATTTTAGTAAACACATTCAAACTTTACAAAACACATTCACGCATTAAAATTTACAATGTACAGTATTACCATTTAGGGACAATTTGGGAGTCCTAAAATGTACTCGGTGTAAGAAAGAAATAATGAAATGAACTTACAAAGATGAAATATTGGTGACTGATGCCCAGAAGGATGCCCTTATTTTGTTATAAATAGTAGCTTGTTTCAACCTTTCTGGCTAGATACCACCTAACAGTAGACTGTTTACATTTCACTTTGTGTGCAATGTTTCTATTACTAAGTACACAAACCTTGTACGTGATGATCATTTTCTCCTGAGCATCAATCGGGTTTGTGTGTCCATCTTTAGGAACCATTTGTAAATGGTAATGGATTTTAGGGGGAAAAAAGCGAGGAAATTGTTTATGATGACAATCAGAAAATTTGAGTAAAAAAAAAAGCTTAATCTGGGTCCAAAATGCATATACAGACTCAGTTTAAAGATCAGTGAATTTTTCACACAAAAAAATATGTAATGCCATATTTGGAATGTTCTATAATAAAAATAAAAGTGCAGAAACTAATCATTATTAAAGTCAACGGTTTGTTTGATCAATCAAAAGTAATAATTTCTAATTGACTTAAACACATCATTTCAATTGATTTACATACATTTCATTATTATGAAATTCTAATGTTTTAAATTAAAAATAAAAGCTTATTTAAATTTTTTAAAAAGGTTTAAACATGTGCTTCTAGTGCAGCCTAAACTAGGATAGCTTTCAGCAGTAAATTGGTGCCTGTAATGATAAATTGCCTGCAGGCTATACTTTCTGCAAGCTTATATGTGATATTTTCTTTGTACATCATCCTAGTTTAAAAACAAAAAGTTTAATGGTGGATTTTTATTAAATGATGTAGAAAACATGGATTTTGTTTACACAAGTTCGTTTTTTTTTTGGATAGTAGAGGGCGATTAGACCTTTAATGTTTGAATATTTCTAAAAATATAATGTCAATTTAAAAGGTTATTAATTATTGAAAAAAATTTTAAAATTAATTAATGATTAAATTAAATTTTAACGTTAATATTATCTACAGGATTTTCTAATGATTTTTTTAGACCCATGGGGGTGTCTTATTGTCCTTAGGGTTGGTATTGAGTCCCAGTATAAGGCTAGAAAAATTATTTTAAATCGTAATTAAATGATTTTAAAAATATAAAAACTTTAAAAAGTAATGATAAATTTTAAGATTTTTTTGTTTTTAATATAAAGATTAAAGGATAGATAATTTGCAGTATGTGTGAAATCATTAATCATGTTCCATGTGGTTCTCGACATCCGATAGTGTAAATGAGCCTTAACTCAGCTTTTTAATTACATAACTGAATTTGATCAGCTAGTATTCACCTGAAAAAAATGGCCTCCAATAATGCTCTAACTATACCAATTATATATAATAATAATTAAAAAAAGTATTATGTTCTCTGAGAATGAAAATGATAAATATTTTAATCAATGTTATCATAGATGCTTGCATTAAATTAAAAGCATTCTTTGATTTAGACAATTGATTTGGGTGAGGAAGAGTAAAAGAAATCAAAAGAGAGAGAAAAGGTGAGGTGAGTCATATATGTTAGGATTTACAGTATTTCCTTATTATAACTTCATTGTTTTTCTTTACTTTTATAATTTATTTTGTTTCTTTTGTTGTTTTTGAAATATGTTATTAATTTAATTATATTAAAAAACAAATTTTCTCAGTTTGTTCATCATTCAGAACTCATAAATTGCATTTTCTCCCCAAAGGTGTGTCCAATTAAGTTGAAATTTGTGTTACATTAGAGGTCTAGAATATGTTGTAATGAATTGCCATTTTCCTGGGCAACTCGTTACAGAAATATTGAAAGTTGTGGTTAATAAAAACTGCTGCTATTATGAAGGAGAAGACAGGACTAAATGGAGTTGAGAAAATATGGTCAAAGACAAACTGGCTTGTTTGCTGCGGAACTGCTATCTCTGCTAATACTGTGATAATTGAATGAATGGCAAACGGAAACTGGTTACTGTAAATAATTCACTCTGTTTATTAATATGTAAATAGACTATCTTTATACAGTAAGTATTACTGGCTAGCTAACTGGCTAGCCAGCATACTAGAAAATAATAAAACAACATAATCCCTTAAGGAATGGACGAATGTCGTAGGGCGGACTGCAGTCCTAAGGGTGGGTTACAGTCCCTCTCCGAGATAACACAATATGGTAATACAAAAGAAGCTTTTATGCCTTACAGTATCTAATTATGCCAATTTGCATAATTAGTAAATTAGCATTGATTCGCACATTCCAAAATTAGAACATCCGTGACGCATTTACTAATTAAAGTAAACACGACACGGATGGAAATAAACTAATGGAATGTGCGAATAAATGTAAACAGAGGATAGCATAATAAATATTAATATTAAATTAACTATTACAAAGGGAATCATTATAATGTATATAAACGGTCAAGGTCCTAGTTGGTCACATAGGGGTGCTAGGGGGCCCAAAAAAACTTTTTTTTTATGATGCTCCGATTAAGTTCAAATTTGAAATTTGTGTTACCCTAGAGGTCTACAATCACTCGGGGGTGCTAGGGGGGGCCCAAATGAACTCCGTCATTTTAGACAATGTAAATAGACTTGCCCATTTTTGGGGGGGAGTGTTTACCATCGATTTCGACGGGTTTCGACTAGTTAGAGGTTATGAAAATAGTTTTATAATAATGCATTATGACTGTATAAGTCAATGGCTTAATCTTTGATTCAATAAATAAATAATAAATAAAACTTTAACTTTGGCATCTATCCAAATAGCATTATAAAAGTAAACATGTGTGCAATCCCATGGTCATAGCGAGAGCGGATGTGACATAATTTTAGCAAATTGTATTGTGATATAGGTTCTTAACTGAAAGCCTGAGGCTCTACCACAACAGGTACCTAGAAGCTGTTGCGGTACAGGATTCTGTAAGCTCTACTAGAAAAGATTTCACTTATCAGTTACACTGGTCAATATCGCAATGCATTCCGGAATGTGTTGCGGAAAAGTGACCATTGTAAACATGGCTTAAATGATAGTTTGAATAAGGTGTGTTTAGAGAGGAAGCAACATTTCTTGGCAGTAGGAATTGCATTATTTGCATAAAAATGTTAGTTTATATTCTAACTAGAAATGCAACTGCAAAGAAATTATTTAAAACTGCATGTATTTTGTTGGATGTTGTTCTATTATAATTTAATTTATAATCTCTTCAACATAGATATTTGCTTTTCTTTGTATACCAATATGATGTAATATGCATAAAAATATTACCAATTCTTTTATTATTGCACAACAAATTACTTTCTTTTATACAATATTTTTAATAAAGTATCTCTTTATTTAGAACTTATCTCGCATTAAAAATAAATAACTGATAGCCTAGATATGATTCGTTCGAGTATTATGGCAAGCAAATAAAAATGAAAAAAATAATAAGCAATTTATTATCAATCCTTATAATTGAATTAATTATTGCAGGCATATTATTACATATTAAATAATTTTCATTTGTACTATGCTGTTAATAAGCAATTCTTTTATGTACAACTAATCAGATAATTAAAAAGAAAATGTAAGTAAGCTTAAATAGGAATAATTAATTCGTTGCATCTATAGATGACTCGACCATTAGCTAAAGCAAATTCTATGTGCATTCTCAGAATTTAATTTTAATTTAAAAAATATATAATTTTAAATTATTTATTAAATGTGTGAAGATAAATGTGGTTGTGGATTGATTCAAATACTGGCTCCTTACTTTCAATGTCAATTGTGTGTGTGTTTTTTTTTTTTTTAAAGTATGTTTATTAAAGACTAGCTTAAAGTACCCGGGAAAACCCAATCCTACCTAAAAAAAATCCAAAAGTATATTTTTGTTGTCTACACTATGCAACCTACCCACATGCCAAATTTCAAGTTTGTGCCATGTTGGGAAGTATGCTAAACACTTCTGGGTCATTCCCCACCCCTCACCCCACTTCCAAAAATCAAAAAAGTCTATTTTCATAGTCTATTACACTATGCAACCAACCTACATGCCAAATTTCAAGTTTGTGCCATGTTGGGAAGTATGCTCTACACTTCAGGATCATTCCCAACACTCACCCCACTCCCAAAAATCAAAAAGTCTATTTTCATTCTCTACACTATGCAACCTACCCACATGCCAAATTTCAAGTTTGTGCCATGTTGGGAAGTATGCTAAATACTTCAGGGTCATTCTTCACCCCTCACCCCACCCCCAAAAATAAAATTAAAATGTCTATTTTCAAAGTCTACACTATGCAACCTACCCACGTGCCAAATTTCAAGTTTGTGCTATGTTGGGAAGTATGTTCAACACTTCAGGATCATTCCCCACCACTCACCGCACCCCCAAAAAACTAAAAGTCTATTATCATTGTCTACAGTCTCTAACCCACACAACCTACCTATTGCTAGATTATCATATTCGGATAGGCTTAAAAAGTTAAAGTTATACTCTTTAGAAAGGCGTAGGCTAGGGGAGATGAAAATGGAATGGTAGATATCACTTATGAATTTTTTTTTAAATTTAATGAAGATCGTAGAACTAGGGAACATAAATTCAAGTTAAGAGTTAATAGATCTAGACTATTGTTGTACCAAAAGTTTTTTTTTTTTTTCAAACAGAGTTGTAACATTTTGGAATAGTTTACCAGAAAAAGTTGTAAAATCTAAGTCAGTTGAATGTTTTAAGCTT
>PXIH01S0012530.1:11099-22257 GCA_003024985.2 Euperipatoides rowelli | reverse complement strand
ACGTAGGATATCAGCGAAAATTACCTGGAACGAGTAAAAAAACTGAATTAGCATAAATAAATAATAGTGCGACAGCGTACGACACAACTGCTGTATTATATATTAAAAAAAAAATTAGATTAGGACCAGGTACAACCCGCTGGACTTGTCCGTCATATTTGTATTTGTGAATTGTGATTTAGAAATTTTACTATCACGTGGTTGACTATCAGGCTAGACTAGACACATTATTATGTCAGGATATTTAATTATGTCTATTTTCACTATTATAGTAATTTTTGTCAGCTCATATCAATATTACGAGTGAAATCACGAAAACAATCTTTATTATTTAAGAGGAACCGAGATGTGAAATCCTAGATCCAGACGCTATTACTATTTCCTGTAATGGAAGCTTGGAATTTATGCTGATTGGTTAACGCACGGTGTAAGAAGTTTACGGTAACGGTTGATTATGGCCACGGTTAAAGAGTATACTCTTTATCCGTGATTATGGCGGACGTAAATTCTGTTAAAATTATCAAAATCGATCAAAAAATAATTATTTCACCCCTTCATCATCACAGGGTTGGGCTATAGTGAGTTTAATACGTAGTAGAAGTTAGGGTTCAGAGTTAGGAAAAGGTTAGGACTAAATAATAAAATAAATCTGCTATCCATCTTGATCATGTGACTAAAAGTTCATAAAATTTACTTCCGCTAAGCCCGAATCTCTTATGCACGGACCTGTACCTTGCTTTTAGGTTGGGTAATGTTTTAAATTTTTTATAATAGCTTTGAAAAAATAAAAAACTTTCCCAAATTAGAAACGTTTAGTTGGAATAAGGCTGATTGTTAATCTGGCATGGGTTCAAGCATGGAACTTAGCTCCATGGGTTTAAGTCCTGATTCGGAGCTGGATGTTGTTTTGTTTGACAATGGACCTGAGCAACTCTGACTTTGTACATGAAAGGTTAAAATTTTGAGTTTTAATTGAAAATCTTTAAAATTTCTAATTAGGTCTACTGTAGGGCTTACGTAAAATAATTATAAAAAACCAGTTTGTTTATTTATTTAAGACACGGTACTCGGTCTTTACTACCCTTTTTTCTCAAAAGAACTTAATAAAATTAAAAAAGAAATATATGATAAAATAAAATCGATTATTTGTGTCTTTGAAGGTTAAATTAATTTATTTTTCCCTAAAAATTAAAATAGTCAACGCCTATATTTTACCATTGTTTAATTATTATGCTTCACATATTTCTTTCACTAAAAAATATATCAAATCTATATACTCGTAATCGTTGATTAATGAGTTATTATGGAAAGGAAAGAAAATTTTGATAATAAAATGTGTCATCCAAGAAACTTGGGAGGACTGGATCTAAAGAACCGATAACTCTATTTTGGTTCTATTAAATAGGCTATGCTTTTGTAAAATTTATTGCATATATTACTGATCTTGGTTATTTCGATCAAATTGAACCGACTGATAGACCCCCAACATTTGATTATATGCCATTGTTTGATGCTATGTAAAAATAGAATTGACAATGCTGATGACCTTTATATATTGGACTCTTCACTTATAAACTATAGGATACTAAGTCGAGAATATCATTACACAAACCCTACTAATAATGAAACTGGCATTTATGTCGAATTGGTTTTAAAAAACTTAGTTGACAATTATGCAAACCCAGGACTTATAGATTTTGCATTTAAAATGTTAAATGCATCCATACAGATTACAGGTCAAAACAATTATATTTAAACACAAGAGAAATGATAATTTTAGTTGTCTTTTTTGTAGTGAGGAAGAGACAATTGAACTTTCTTTAAATGTAATAATTTCACCTAATTAAGGAATTACTTTGAAGGTATTATTAACTTAAAAATTCAAGATTCAAATTTAGTTAACTTATGTGAAGTTTTGAAGGAGAAGAGGTTTTTAATAAAAATAGTTTTTTTTTCTTTTTGTTTGCATGTTGGAAAATTAGAAATTCTTTGCTTTTCGATCTTAAATTGTGTTATAATATTGGTTTCTTCATAGAATCTTTGAGAAGGCAATATTTATTTGAAAATAAATTCCTGTCTCCTTTGGGTTTCACATCTGTTTGGAAAAATACTGATTGTCCTTTGGAAGAGATTTTCAATCTTAATGCTAGTGAATGACTTTATTCATTTACTTTAAAAGCTTTACTAAGGAAGTTTAATACATGTTTTTTAACTTTTGATTTAATGCAAAGTATAGAATCCTTGATATTAATTAATTTCTTGATTTTTACTTGTATTTTTGTATCTGGATTTTATAAACAATGTATTATTAAATACCAATATTAGGACATTGAAAATGCTATAATTTTTATTATGTAATTGTCATATTTTTATAATAAGATTTTTGTTTTATTTTTGATTGAATGTAAATTATAGAATTTCTTATACTAATTTTTAAAAGGGTAAACTTAATTTTTTTTATTTTGACAATATATGTAGTATTTCTAATGTTAATACATTATATGTTGAAGGGTGTAAACCCCTTAAAAAAAAAAAAAAGTAACAATAATGAAAACAAATAAAACTCAGGCAATAACTTTTCTAAATACATCAAGAACCAGTATCAAAGCTCAACATCAATTACATAAACTTGGTAAATTCAATATTATGTTTTAACTAAATATCGAGGCTATTTTTGAACACATTAAGAGATGAAGAGTCTTTGAGTTCAAAAGGCAGAGTGTTCCATATATTCACAACACGATTAATAAAGTTATACCTTCCCAGAGATTTAGAAAATTCTCTCTCTAAAGTATATACTGTATGTTAGAATCATGTGCACTATTAGGTAGCCTAATATTTAATAAAATGCCGGTGAGGAATCATTACGGAACCATTTATAGACAAATTATGTCACCCCTAAGTGCCCTCTGGGGTGGTGAAAGAATGTCTACTATATTCATTCTGACCTGGTAATTATAATACCTCAAACCATGTACCGGTAACCTTTTTGTAAAACTTCTTGTCCTTCCATTTAGTGCATCTGTGTCACCTTTATTTTTTAGGGTTCAAACAGTTCTGCAATAATCAAGAAGCAGCTGAATGAAAATGAAATAGTCTTTTTGAACATAATTGGATCACAATATCTGAACGTTCTTGTGATCATCTCCATCCTCCGATTCATTTTTTTACTTATCATTTGAGAATGCAAGTAAAATTTAAGCCCAGAGTCGAAATCACTCCTAAATCTTTATGGTACCGGTAATTGACCTTTGGGATGACTATATCATTAATAGTAAAAGAACTGTCATCACCAGGTCCTAGAAAAAAATGTGCATATTTCTTGATATTAAGTTCCAATTTATTCAACAATGACCACTCATAGATTCTATCTATATTCTGTACAACCAATAAGTCATTTGCGTTAGTATATCTCCAGTATATCTTGATATCGTCTGCGAAGATCTTAGTATTACACACTATGGAATGATCAATATCAGACGTAAAGATATTGAGAGCCGGAGAAAGTACAGCTCCCTGAGGCACTACCCTAGAGATTGAGTAATATCTAGAAGAGGTCTCACCAATCACTGTCTTTATACAATGACCGCCAAGGAAATTACTAATCCATCTATTCAGATATATATATATACAGGCCAATGGTATCCAATTTCCGCATTAATATATCATGGTCAACATTGTCAAAAGCAGATTTAAAATCAAAGTATATAACATTCATTTTGTTTCCCCTCTCCCTTTCAAATGTCGTCATCCATAGTAGAGTATAGATTCTTTTCACATGGACATACCCGGCCTAAATCCAAATTGATTAATGGAAATTATATTATTAGTCTGGATGAAAGAATTAACTTGGGCTAGTACAATTCTCTCCGTCAACTTAGCTAAACAACTGGTCAGGGTGATAGGCCTGTAATTACCCAAAATATATCTGCTTTCTTTTTTGTAAATAGGGGAAACTATACAGGTCTATCTTCCAGCTTAAAGGAATCATACCACTGAATAGTGAATGATTGATCACAAGCACCATCAAATCAACAAAAAAAAATCTTCACAGTGGCTAATTATATTGTTAGTAACAAAATCACATCCTGGAGAGTTTCCAGGTTTAAGAGATTTAGTAATCTTTCTTATCCTGATTCATCGATGGGGGTAAACTGATTATCCAAAGCATCATAATTAACAATGTTATTACTAATATCGGGACCGAAACATCGAGTACCACTAGAGAAGTGACTTCTAAAAGCATTATATACTAAAATAGGGTCGTACACCAATACCTCATCTTATCTGCTTTGGAAAGGATTTATTAGTACTTTTGAAGTGTTTAAATTGATATCACATCTTGATCCTTCTATTATTCCTCATCATATTCAACCTTTATAGCATATTTCACAGCCTCGTTATAGCTACTTATTTCTATCCTCTCTATATTTCTCAAAATCACTTAAAATACCACTTCGCTGATAATTCTTAAAGCTGTCATTTCTAGAGTGTTTTAGCAATCTTAATGTATTGTATTACCATCTTGGACCTTTTAATTTATCACTATCAAAAGAGCTAAAAGGTGTATTTTCTCTAATAACACCCAAAACCTTCTTTTCAATCACATATCTTTCAAGGACATCACTAGATCCATCCAAGTCAATATATCCATTCTTAATGTTTATTTTAGCTAACTCAATCTTAATTTTATCAAGGTTAGACCTTTTAAAATTGTTTTTTTACAGTCTATTGTCGCAAATGAGACTGAAATAACACGTAATCAAAGCATGGTCGCTTTTACCAATAGGCGGTCCTATGTCAATGTGATCCACAAAGAACCTATCGGACCTCGGTACTAAATCCAACAGTGAGCTTTCTAATCCCCAGATTCTTGGTTATCAACTGGAACAGGAAAAGTTCATAACACAGCTTCATGAATCTAGACCCAAAGTGGTTAGGAGAATATTCTGAGACACCTCTATAACAGTCAATACTGGGCAGATTAAGATCAACAACAACAATAAACTCAGCAGTAGGGCCACAACAATTTTTTTATGTTGAATTTCAATACAATCGATAATTGAGTCATTCAACGAATCCGAGGAATTTGGGCTACGATAAATGACACCCAATATGATAATTCTTTTTCCAACTTCAATGGAGGTCCACAGGCATCCTTCTACATCAGAGAGGCCCAAGACCTCTGTTTGAATATCAGACCTAATGTAGATTTATTTTTAATTAAAATGTGTTGAACAACTTGCACACTTGAATAATAGGCTAATATGATAAAAACCAAGTTTCACCTATTGTTGATTTCCAGGTTCTCTGTTTAGAAAATTTGTTCTAAAGATTACATAAGAAAAATAAAATCGCAGCTACTGACGGCCTATGTTTAAATTAAATATTACTGAAATGGTTCTGGAAAGATATTAAAACGCTTTTGTTTTAAACGATCGAGCTAATATGGCTGGGTATGGTTCAACTTGAAAATGCCGTTTTACCCACTGAAGTTTTTGAGGGATGATGTATAATCCACCATTTTTATTTAACCTGGAGGCTAGAGTTATGGTTGTGTATAGAGTTTCTTTGTATAAGAAGGTCAGTTAACAGGGAGTATTAGTATTCAAAATCTTCAAAATAAAGAGTAATGCATCAATCTCATTTTATTCACGATTTCATTTAACTTGCAGCAGATGTAGGGTTACCATAATTCCCAAATTATCATGAGAGACATCCGTCTGGGGGCTGAGCCTCCAGAAATTTTTTTTGGTTTATCGGCAGAATCTGAGGGAAGAGCTACCTAATAGGCTACTGTTTTTTTTTGGTTTTTTTTGTGGCTGTTTAGATTGCAAAAATTTGGCAGGTCAATACACAGTGTCCTTTGTGATGGTGGTGGGGGAGGGGCTATAATGTGTTTGGGGGGGGGGAATCTTTGTATAGACTCTTTCAATAAAATTTGTAAATAGAATATTTGATTTTATTATTTGGAATACTAATGTAATACTTCTAATCAAAAAAGAAAAAAAGACTATAAATGATCAAAATTTTTATAAGAAAATATTAATAAAAATAGAGTATCGATTTCTGCTACTGTACAGCATTTTCAAGGCAATGTAATGCTGTTCAAATTTTTTTTTAAAGATTATTATTAATAATAATACAGCAAGACCTTCATCCTATGATGTTTTTCCAGGTCCCTTGTTTTGTAATTATTATTATAAATAAATTTATTTATACAGTACATAGCTACCTTATGAAGTTACCACAGTAATTAAACGTGCGCTAAACCATAAAATCGTCTAGTCGTCTCTACAATCAAATGGCCTAGAAACAGCCTATTAGCGTCATTTACACTAACAGCGCATGCATATTAGCCACTGATTGACCGATATTATAGGCACTGTACCGACGGAAGATGCGTCAAATTATCAAAAAAGGTTTCTTGCATTTTTGATTATCATAAGATGGGCAGGTGGCCCATAGTATATTTTATACAGTCGGGTTAAGGTTCAGCGTTTGTCTCCTTTCCGGACTGAGTAAACAGCACGGTTAAAGAGTATAAATAAATAAACCAACACACAGGGCTGCTCATTGGCTAATATCCATTGTATTCAGTCGTGTGTAGTTCTTCCAAATGACAGTACAGTTGGGTTGTAGCCTATCGTGATAACTTTGCAACAGAAGAAAATCGGTTCCAAATGTCTAAGACGAGTGTTTTTGTTTTTAATTAGCCAAAATATTGCTAAGGCATTAAATAGCAGTAGTGACTAACTTTTGGCTAACATTAATTGCTATGGTCTCTCTCGTTAAGTCGATGATGTGGACAGTGAATCTCGATTAAACTAATTATATACTGCCGCCCATAAAAATTACCACGCATCAAGGCCATGCGTGAATTTTGGCTGCCAAGCGTGACTGTCCCGCCAATTGCTTGGCCTCTGTTAACCCTAAGCAGATGCACTACCTCCACCTGGGGGATCATCCATAAACTACACTACATCACACAATTTAATACCCTTATATAAAATTACATGTATCATAAATTTTTGCCCCCCCCCCCCCACAAAAAATTAATAAATGTCATGGATTAGACAATTTATTAGTTCATTAAAAAAGGATACATTAGATGAACAAGTAGCCTATTATATAAAATATATTTTTTCTAAAATAAAGTAAAACAAATACATTATGTCTAATGCATTTTTTATTAGAATAATGACTTGAAGTAACGTATGCTATCCTTTCTTGTGAAACCACATGTAAGCTGACGTGAAGAGGTTTATGGTGCTAATGTAAATATGTCCATACGACATATTTACTTTAAACGCATATATGATTTGATATTTTAAAAAAAAATTGTGAAAACATATTTCAACCCACCCCTCTACAATGAATCTAGTCCTGTATTTTCTATAATTAGAATATTGTTGTCACGGTTAATGAACACCCTGATAATGCCGGCATAGTTTATGCAGGATGATAATACAGAATTGAATATGGTAGAAAGTTGATCTGTGTTGAGACAGTGTCATGTCTTAATAATAATTTAAGCTTACATGGTTTTCTATTGGTTAACAAGTTTAGGTCGTGAATTTTTAAAAAGAATAGCCTAGATTCACAAGCGGTTGCCAAACTTTTTATGTACACAACCCAGTTTTTACTTCCCTCAAAGCTTCGGACTCAACTACCGTACTACATTTTGAAACCTATAAATTTTTTTTAAAAAAAAGTACAGTACCAGTATTGTTACCACCTGATTGGTTTCATAACTTTCTGCATCATGAATAGTTAGATATAATAACACACTGAGGACGATCTTAATTATTTATAACTAGTTTAAAAGCCCGGCAAAAATGACGGATACAGCGACATCTATGGGCAGAAAATAGAGTAAAAACATCTTTGGGCGTCATCGGCTCGCCGAAGATGGCCGAGCATAGTGACAGACATCATGACCAAAGTGACCAAACTTGGCTTTTATTATATTAGACTAGTTTTAAAGCCCATCAAAAATGATGGATACAGCGACATCTATGGGCAGAAAATAGAGCAAAAACATCTTTGGGAGTTTGGGCGTCATCGGCTAGCCGAAGATGGCCGAGCAGCGTGACATACATCATGACCAAAACGACTAAACTTGTCTTTTATTATTGTTAAAAATATTGCTGGACTGCTGATAAACCTCAAGAATAAAAAATCTTAATCGCAGCCTACTTTGCTTTAGTTGGCTGTAAAAAAAGCAAAAATAGTGGAATTTAATAAAAATATGAATCAAATTAAAAATGGAACTAGTGACTATTATCAACTGATTAAACAAGTTACTGGAATGAATAACCACATGGTAACCCTCTTTGCTTTCCGTGTAAATCTTATGACCAGACTGCACTGGGAACTAATTTTTTTTCCAAATTTAGCTAATATGCATCAACTAATTAACATCGCTAATCTTCCTTCTTTCTTACCAGGTTTTCCTATTTCCAAAGTTATGTTCTGGTTTCTTGGGGAACTTAAAAGAATTAAAACATCCACCTATCCAGCAAAGCTCGAAATTAGTGGTAGCCCAGTAGCCTGAGGCTAGTAATTAATTGGTTGGGCTACTACTTGCAAGTTTAGAGGTAGCCTGCAGGCTACCGGTAAAAATGTAAAATAAATAAATAAATACAGTAAAACCCCTTTAGTCCGAATTAATTTGAACCAAACTCTATTCGGATTGTACAGAATTTCTATATAGGCTACTGTAAGTCATTTAAAAAAAAAAATTTTTTTTGATTGTTTGAAAGATAATGGTTTGTCTGAGATTCAGACGCTAGAGTACTAGCGTCTGGATCTCAGAACTACCATTTTTTTCTACATCCTATGATCAAAAAAAAAAATTATTTTTAAGTTCAGACTAGGCAAATTTTATATTATAAAGTAGCATCAAAATTGTTTGAGTAAAATTAAAAAATATAGCAGTTTTACATTAGTCTGCACTCCAGAATATTAATTTTATTTTCCAGTAAAAATAGCGTCTAAACTTGCTCTACATCTGTGAAGCCTATTTGAATTTTTCTGTATAGCCTTTTGGTAAATTTGATTCACGATTACTTTAACAATTCAATTTATACAAAAACGGGCACATTAGAATTATTGTAGACTTATTAGGGTATCAACTTTCCATGTACAGTATCAAAATAATAAAAAAAATAACAAGAAAAATGTTATGTTTATTTGGATTGTTTTTCTACAGAAAATTTGGGCTACTACAAAACCACCCGGGCTACTGGTACATTAAGAGTGGTAGTCCGGTGGGCTACCACCAACCAATTATAATTTCTAGCACTGCTCTCCAGCACCTGACATGGTTCCTAATTTCATCCTCAAGGAATTTGCAGAGGAGCTCTGTGAACCTATTACCTTATCGCTTATCCTATCACTTGTTCATTGCATATGCCCTACTACATGGAAGACTTCTTACCTCATCACCATTCCAAAAAAATAAGAATCCTACTAACCAGGGTTGGTTGGTTTAAACCAATTGTTTTTTTTTAAAAAAACAATTTTTTTTTTAAAATATCAGTGTTATTATTTAAAAACACTGATTTTTTTTTATAAATCACATTTTAAAAGGTCTTATTAGTATATTTTTACTATTTCCAANCCTATTACTGTAACAAGAAGATGGCTGCTGATAACCAGCATCACCAATCAAAATGTTCAAACATGAACATTTAATTAATTTGAAGCTTTAAGAATCTATAAATGTAATTTTAGACCTTACATTAAATTTTTTTTTTTTCAATTAATGTCCAGATTTTCATGAAATTGACCTATAATAATCAGGATTTAATTCTTTCATTAAAACATTAATGAAAAAAAAAAAAACTGGTTTAAACCAAAAAAAAAAAAAAATAGGTTTTTTTTTTTTAAAAAAAAAAAAAACTTTTTTTTTGCCAACCCTGCTACTAACCCTTCTATGCTCGTCCCATTTCTAAAATTTATGAAAAGTGTGCAATACCTGGTTTTTTATTTAATATTTAGACAACATCCTGCAAAACCTTGACAAGTCTGGGAAAAGTTATTTCCATAATAACAGATTTTAGGATTTTGATAGCATTGATCATTGCATCTTTATTCAAGAACTTCTCCAATTTTATTTGCCTTAGATATCACTAAATGGATTATTTCATTTTTAAATCGTAGAGTTCAAATTGTTCGTTCTCCAAATGGATCCGCCAGTCATCAGTTTGTTTGTTTAAATGGAGTTCCCCAGGGATCGGTTTTTGGTGGCCTGGTATTTATTATTACTACCAATAAAATTGCTCTACAAATTTCTGATCGGTATAAATTCGTAGATGATTTTACTTTCATAGCCTATGGTAGAGTCGAGAGACAATGATCTGCGTCATACTTCTCAAGTATTGGCTGATGAGATTAGTGCCAGTGCAATAATATTATGTGGCTAAATCTGAATAAATCGTGTCATAATAATAATAATTCATAACTTTTCTAAAACACCCATTGAAATTTCTATCATCTTACAGGACTCTGTTCTTGCCTCAGTTGATTCTTGCTTTATATTGGGTGTTGTGGTTCAGCATGATTTTAAGTGGAATCGTCATATTCAATCTATTTCAGTAAAACCTGTCTTGAGACTAGAGACCACCTCTTCTGCCTTGAAATAGTGGTCTCTTGAAATACTGGTCTCTCAAAAGAAAACTTTTGAGAAGCCACCCATTCTACTATTAAATAATGGTCTTTCAAAGGACGTGGTCTAAACTTTCCCTTTTTTTTTCAATAAACAGTGCGCACTCTCTCAAAAGCACAATGTATTAAAATGAAAGTACGTTTAAAAGGCATTTACACATTTGTTTAACTTTGCTTTTATTTTTATTAATTTTGAATGTGAATAAAAAAAAATCACACTTCTTGTGGTTTTACAAAAAAGGCTGAATTCAATGCTTGGAATTTAAAAAGGCAGGCGACTGGTCAGGTCTTTAATAAGAGATCATTTGTGTGAAAAATTGATTGGTGCAAAGAAATTGGGGTCTTTAAACAGTGCCGCTTTATAGAATAGACAAAAAAGACAAATGTCTTGGGCCCGGAATTTTTTGAATTTTTTTATTTATTTTCATAACGGCCAAGGCCAATTAAGGAATCATTAATTTTATTTAAATGAATACAAAATTAAAAT
>PXIH01S0012526.1:11166-21261 GCA_003024985.2 Euperipatoides rowelli | reverse complement strand
TGGCTTTTATTTCTTTCATGTAGTGTTTTGTTTCTGCAGTAATTAGTCACATAAGGTTTTAAATCAAAATTAAAGAACATAGTTTTTGGGTATGTGTAGAATTATTTAAACAAAAAATATTATTATTTGTGTTAGTGTTATATCAGTTCTCTCAACTGCCTCCTACCCTCTCTCCTGACCCCCATTAAAAAAATCTTAAGCTTCTGAGAATTGAACAATTTATACTAGGATTTTGTCTGGCAGACTGGATACATTCATAGGGAAACAAAATACGTGTATATTAAAAAAAAGTATTAGCCTATTAAAATAAATAAATTATCTATCTCTCTCTCTCTGTCTGTCTTACGACCGACCGGCCTATCTGCCTGCCTATATAAAATATACAAAAAAAAATATTTTTAAATACTGTAAAAGTAATAGATTAGTACCAGGGATGCTTTGTCCAACCTTCCAACATTGCACTTTCAGACATTCTACTTTTTGACATTGAATATTTTAATTATTTCGATCCCCATTATTTTTTAAAAGGATCCCTAACCTTACCCTGACCTATTGATACAAAATAGCACAAACCCTAATTCCAACCCGAACCAAAGTGTCAAATGTTGGAAGGTGGAATGTCGGAAATTGGAGCACCCCCACCCCCCTCTCAGTGATAACCTCAATGGACTATAATCATTCTGTTGTTATCCGGCATATTTGCATTTAACAGGAACCTTTCCCATCTAATTTCAAGACATAGTTGGATTAAAAAAAAAAATTAATGAGATTTTAGCAGCTCAATTAAAAAGTATCAACTTCTAAAAATATTATTTTTAAATTATTTAGGTAATATAGGCCTACTATAATGAATAAATTAAATTTATCTACAGAATTTTATTGTCTTTCTGAATTTTTTTGTAGATAGAATAAATGATAAATTTAAAAGTGCAGCTTGTTTTTTCCAGGTAAAGAATTTATCCATTTCTGTTGGCCTTCTGGATTATTCGGGAATTCATGAAATAGAGATTTCCTTTTCCTCAGGCTTTTTTTTGCCATTGGAGGTACACGAAAGCAATGAGCAGTAACTCCATTATATTAACAAAAAAAAAAAAAATTCTAAATTATAAACGTAAAAGATGCAAATGAGATTATATTAAGTTCTAAACTTTAGGTGCTATTTTCAAAAAGGCAGCAACTTGGCTCTTTCCGGGAGTAATAGACTATTATTATAATTTTAGATCTTTTTATTTTTATTCTTAGCATAATAATACTTTATTTTATTTACTCTATATTTATTAATTTATTTTAATATATTTTTATTTACAAACCTTTATTTATGTACAGTGTTTATATTTATCAATTTCTTTAAACTTTTTTTTTTCATTTTACCTTGACAAGGGATCTAGAAGAACATTTTTATAAGTACAATAACTGTTAAAACATGACAATAAATCCCGGTTATGTGGCACCACCAAGTGGTGTAGAAGCGGTCATTAGAAAATGCTCATTGAACAGGTCATAAAGATGGGAAGGAGGTCCTGGTTGAGACAAAACTAATTTAGAATCAATAAACTGATTAGGGGAAGGTGGGGGAAATCCACGCATCAAGGTAATTCCGCGCATCAAATTTTCATATTAGGTGATACAATTAATGAATCTATCTAGTACTGCCCTCTTCTGGTTGCAATATGCACCAATAATTGATAGAANNNNTCTTNAAATTTTATTTTATAAATGTGCAAGAGTGGAAAAATGAAAAATCAAATATTTCTTATTTTTTGCTTAAGAAAATAAGAGAATTAGCTAATTTTTTTTAAATTCAATATTTTTTAGTCAAATATATTCTTAAATGGTAGTGTTCTAGAGAATGTTTTCATGTATAGTTTACTTCATTAAGATAAAAAGTTTGCCTGCTACGTATAAATTAAATTTCAAAACACGAACTGGGGTAATGGTGTGAAAGATGAATGGGGTAATTGCGTGGTCTAACCCTATTATTATTATTATTATTTTTTTCATTCATGAATAACTTAAGTTAATTAAGAATTTCATTTTTTTTTTTACTAATTTAAAAAAGCTTACTGTTTTGTTTTCCATATTCAGTAACAATGCACAAAATCCCCCCCACAAACATGGTTTTACCCCGAGGGTGGGGGAATGCCATGAAAATGCCATTTTGTACTATTATCAACATTTACTAAATTTTATATAGTTTTGCATGAAATGTGTATATACATTTAAAAGTAGGATAACTAAGGCTCACTTTCATGTATAAACATTTATCTTAAATTTAACTAGTTTGCCACAAGAATGAATCTTGCTTAGCTGCGCGCCACTCCCTCAGTTTCCCCTCTTAGAATGATTTTAACAGCTCTCCTTTGCACTGATTCAAGTGCATTACCTTGAAGAATTGTTAATGCAGGGCTCTGAACAGAAATATACTGTAGGTCACTAACATGATTTGGAAAGATGTTCCAAGTCGTTTCAATTTATAAAGGATACTATTAGATCTTTTAATCATATATTCCACTTGTGAATGCCATTTAAGTTTGCACTGGACATAATTTCATAAATCCCAAAATTTTGCCAGTGTCAACATCTCTTGAGTACTTCACCACCAATAGTAATGGTAGGATGAGGTTTATGACGCATAAATCTGAGTGATAAAACTGGCATTTACTAATATTTATAGGCATATCGTCAGAGTTGATCCGATTTAAAATGGAATTGGAAATTGAGGTTTAACTAAACTAATATGATCAATAGAGCATGAAACAGCCAGATCATAGTGATATATAAGGTCAGTTATAAATGTGCATGCCATTCAGGGCCGTATTTAGACATTTTGAGGAACTAGGCATGAAAAAAGAAATCGGACGGACATATTTTTAATATGTTTTTGTTTTTAAAGACTTTAAATGATATTTAATATCAATTCTTAAATATTGTTTATTTAAACAAGCATTAAAAAAATTATTGCATAAAAAAAAATTTTGGGGAGCCCTATTGCCTTTTGCACCCCTCCGGCTTACTATCTGGTCCAGCTATAGATCATCCATAAACTACATCCCATGAGAAGGGTGGAGGGGGGTAGAAAAACATGATATGTGAAATGGGATGTCACAATTTAAACAAAATCAATAAATCTTTATATGTGTTTACAGTAAAATAAATACAGACCTAGCAGGTTTCGCGAGTACGGACATTTACAATCGCACCATACCCATGTACACACACACACATGCTTAACAAGAACAGACACTTCAAATCATTATTCGAATAAAAAAAAATACATTAAGATTATTGATTATTTCATTTTAGAAAAATATATTTAAAAAATTAAAATATATTTCATATGATACATGTTTAATATATTTTATGTTTCTTTTTTAATTAATAAATTGTCTAATTCATCACATTAATTTATTTTGTTTTATGGAAGAGAAGGGGTGGCAGTCAAAAATTTGTAACGGAATTTCACCTAGGGGGTATTAAATAGCAGTTCAAGTTGTGATTAAGGTGAAAGTGTGAGAAGGGGGGGGGGGGGAGTACAAAATAGGAAAAAATAAGGTAATGTCATTTACTAGGACTGGAGAAATATCGTTTGACTACAGTCTGTCGCACATTTGTGTTTGTAGTTTTGTAATATATACATTTTATAAAAATGTTTTTTTTTTCTTTCTAAGGGCAGCCAGTAACTTTTCATTAATATCAGAAATTTATTAGAATACCAAATTAATATACAGTAAAAATCAAAGTTGTTGTTTTTTTTCATTCCTAGCCTTCCTTACGACCTTACCCCTTTGTCTGTGACTTTGTCCGTATACTGGCTTTGCAGGTAATATGGAGTCAAAACTATATCGTCAACTTCTGAATTCAATGTGCACTATAATCCAATAAAGCATAGCCTATAACTCATCCCTTCTACTCAAACAAATAAATAATGAAAAATAATTTTAAAAATATAATCATGTCTTACTATAGCATATGTGACACTAAGTGAGAATAAAGATCCTAATAAAAATGGACACTCAAAATAATTTAAGGAACATCATGAATAAATTAAAAAGTCGAGGCAATTAATTACAACCTTCATGTCAAGACTGTTAAGTGGCAGAAAATATTTCAAATACTATAATTTAAGAAATATGAATAACCTCATTCTTAAACTCTTGTTAAATATCTACAAATTCTCCCTGGCTCATTAGTATCTTCATAGAAATTCAGAAAGGAAATATCAATTAGTAATCTCCAGAAGGTAACAACAGCAAGATGTTCAAGTCCATCAACTGACACTGATGAAGAAAATAACACATCACTTCATTAAATGAGAAAATGACAAACTCAACAAATCATTCATATTTAGATAAAAAAAAAAAAAATTGTAATTTTTGTTAAAAAAAAAAAGCTTTTTTTTTTTCTTCTAATTAATTAATAGAAATCCGTGTACATTGTCAAAATTAAGAGAAAACTCCTCAGCTGCAGTATTACGAAACACATGGTTGACAGGAAGTCCTGGAGAATCTTTGATCAAAGGCTAAAAAAATTTCAAAATTCCAAGAATCTGAAGTTTACTAATTCTAAAATTAAAAAGTATAGAGTATTGCTTCGTACATAATAATTATGTTGATCAAGCAGAGTTAGTAAAACATTTGCAGTAATTATTTTTTTAAAGTGTTTTAAATTTTTTTAGGAATTTTAAATAGCAAAAAAAAAAAAAAAAATAATAAATATTAACTATTTTTAGATTTTGCTTTAAAAAAATCAACTTAAAAATGTTCATGAGAATTTTGTTGTTATTTATTGATGGTATTTTCACTTTAACTCTATGATTTTTTCAATTTAATGTGGATGTGAAATAAAATTGCATGGATAATTATTTCAACCCTGGAAGAACCTTGTCTTTGCAGAAGAACTTTGTCTCAACCATGGAAAAACCATGTCTCAACCATGGAAGAACCATGTCTGAAAAATGTCTCAATCGTAAAAGAAAAATGTCTCAACCGTGGAAGAACCAAGTCTTTACTGCAGAAGAAACATGTCTGAACCGCAGAAGAACCAAGTCTCAAATGTGGAAGAACCATGTCTCAACTGTGGAAGAACCATGTCTAAACTGCAGAAGAACCATGTCTCAACCACAGAAGAACCATATCTCAATCACATAAGAACCATGTCTCAACCGTTTATGAACCATGTCTAAACCACGGAAAAACCATTTCTCAACCACATGTGTTCGGATCATGATTTTTTTGTCCTGTTTCAGTCAAGTTAATTAACTTCAAGTCATGCAAACAAATTCAACTTCACCTTAAACATGGTTAATTGCCATGGGAACACAATTATCAAAATTGCGTTTAGTTTATTATACAATAAAAATTATTTTGATGAAATATTGGTTAATATATTTTAGTTCGTGTAAACATTTTAGTTTATAAATAGATAAAACATTTTTTTGGGTTGTTTTTTTCTAATTGAAATCATAACATTTCGATTGGACCGTTATACCAATGAACTAGTGGAGAGTGTAAGAAGGATAAACTTTGACAGAAGCAGTTCTATGTAATACTGAACAAATTCTTTATTCTTCATTAGAAGGAATTGAATGATAACTAAGAATATCTTGAACATGCCAAATAAGGTCATAAAGGTAAATACAAGACTAACTTTTTCACAGAAGTAACATGAAAATTGCATACCACACAAAGCGTCATGTATAAGAACCAAGAAACTATACCAATGATTATTAATCCATAATAACCGTTTTCAGACAATACATTAAATAAAGATGCACAAGGTTGATTGAGAACAATAACTGAGAAAATTGAATAACAACATATGTGCTCGTACTTAAGTGTCAGGTTATGGATGTCGGCAAGACAGAGCCCTCCCTTTAGAACAATACCCTCAGACAACTAAATGAATGTGAAGAACTGTAGGCATTTTAAAATATAAGTTAGCATTCTATATTGCTTTTAAATAAGGCAGATCATGTGATGCATCACCTGAGTAAATAAAACCTTGTGGTTTCTGATCACATTTATTTTTGTGATCAAGAAAAATATATTTAAAATTTACCACATTAAATACTTTATGCTAACTTTTTTGGAGTGGAATATACTATATAATATATAAATAACAGAAATCTTGCTTTAATTACCAATTATTTTTGCCGCCCTCGCACTAAAGCGAACATCACAATTTCCCAAACATTAATCACCATATATCTATTTGATATATTCTGGGGAAAAAAATCAATTGAAGTTAAAGTTTAATAATAAATGAATAATAATGAGATGAAAAAAAACCCTTTAAATTCCTGAATGAAACACACATAGTATACGATTACGATATTGTATCAATTAATATTTTATATTTGAATACAAAATTTAAAATCAAAGTTGAATCGCTTTTTCAATGATTCAAGCTGCCGCTACTATTTCATTTTCATTTTGGGTTGTCGTAATCTACGATTAAAATTGTAATAATAAGGCAATAAAAATTCATTTGTTTCGACATTTTTTTTTAAAATGAAAAATTATATCTCGCGACAATTAACAATATCATGAGAAACAATTTAACATCGCTCAAAAGCGGTTGAACCAGGATCATGTTTGCATGCACAATGAATATGGTTCAAATGCAGCTCAGCAAATATCATCTGCAGTTGAGCCGTGGATGAAAATATGCATGTGAATAGTACTGTCCATGACTCAATCGCATCTCAGATGCGGATAAAGTGTTCATGCGAATAGGGTCTTAATCAGATATGTCTTTGCTGATTGTTCGTTTGTTTTTCTTATTTACATGCATTTTTAAAATAGGGAGAAAGATTAATACAATGACATACAGTACTTATAAAATGTCTTTACATTAAAAATATTGTCCTACGCAAATTGAGAAATTCTGACTTCAACAGTAAACATTCACTTTGGGCCACAGCAGGAAATAGATTTTTTTAAGCCCGGGACTAATTTTTGTTTGGGGCTCATTTAGGGATGAGAATGTACATTGAATAAATTATATTTTATAACAGAATAAAATGGATTTAAATTTAATAAAAAAAAACTTTTTTAAACCAAAATAACATTTCTGCCGTCCTCAATTCCGGATTAAAGCAACTGAAGGACTAAACATCTCTAATATACCATATACCATCGGAAGAGTTTTATAATAATAAAAAAAAAATATTAAAGTAATTATAGAAAATATAATTACAAGAGAGCTGCGCACATTCACGGCCGCAGAAGTATTGTTATATTATGTGCTCTTAAGAGTGAAAGGTTAGCTTTAGAATATAACAACTAAAATATGGTAAGTTACCTTCAAGTTATAATTTACCCATCAATTACCATTTTTGTTGGACGTTGCATCGTTGGCAGTATGTGTGGTATGGAGCGAATACCCTGGTGTTATAAAAGCTGCATTGTCGAAGTATACAATCAAAAAGACTTTTTATACAGAATGTTTTTTTTTATATTTTTAATGACAAAATCATCTCCCCATTTTCAATAAATACTGAGGTTCAGGTGAATGAACTGAAGGAATATTTTAAAGAAGTTCAAATTTGTAAATAAATACAGGTATGAATTTTATTATATAGTAAAGGCAAGATTTTAAGTTTTTATATGTTCATTTTATTGTATTTATGAAAATAGATTATAGCAGATATGTGTCTATTTGGAAATTCGCAACATTTAAATGCTTAAATTATTTTAATTTATATGTATAAAGTTAAGTGTTTAATTGAAGAGGACAAATCTATCAAGTTTATATTTTAGCTTTATAAAAATCTTTATTATTTTTAAGAAGATCTAATTAAATAAGTTGATTTCTGGATTTTCATGCAAATGAGTGCTTGCATATTATTTTAGTCTAGGTACCCCTTATCATAACAAATGAAATAAAACATTTTTTTTTTGCAGGAATCCCCCCCCCTCCCCCCAACTCAATCCCAAGATTATGGGGCCAGGATTGCAGCCACTCATCCCATATGTAATACTGGCAATTGTCTTCATGTTACACCACACCCGATTTGAGACAGCTACTTATACAGCTCTTGGTGTTGTCATTCCGCAGCTCTTGGTGTTGTCATATATCTTGAGCTGGGGATACATAGATTACTTAACACTTTTGTAATCATCATTTAGAACACCCTTTAGTTCTAATTTCATTACATAAAGTTTGTTTTATTTGAACTGTAAATTATTTGGAAGGCAAGGCATATCTGTGGTTTGTACTTTTTTTTCATGACCTTCTCAAAACATTACGTTTGATAACTTTCGTTTTGTCAGTGTATGTGAGGCTGTTCTGAAGCCAACACCTTACAGATATTCAATCACGAAAATGAAGATGTTCCTAGAATTATTTCCTAGTGAAGTGTTAAATAAAACGTTATAATAGTTTGAAATTGGTTTAATTAGCTTAATCATAATTCCTTATTTTCAAGTGTTACTGCTAATCCATACAAACTAAAAGACAATCTCAGCATATAAATTTTCATCTCTGGAGATTGTGTACAATTATTTCAACGTTAGTTTCCATTGCTAAAAAATCAATTAATTATTGTAACTAAATCTTCTCAAGAGGAAAGATTTAATTATGTATATCTATTTCAGATTAAAAATGTTTATTAAAACAGTCAAGATGAAATTATATATATTTTTTCAGATGAATACAAAAAAAAAAGAATGATGAGGTGAATACATTTCTAAAAGCCCGCATGACAAATTCTATTGAAGTTCTGATTTGTAAAATCAAAGCAAGATATAACTTGTTTACTCAGTTTTATTTTTTTATAGAATAATTTAATCTCAGATGAATTCGTGCATTCATTATTTCTCCATCTGTAATCTCATTTTATTTAAATGGATGAAAATTTTCCATTATAAATAGATGTTGAAAACTGAATGATCTGTGAATAAGTTTATATTATTTAAATAAATTTTAACTGTGGCATATTAGTTTAAAATTTTAATGTTTTAAAATTTAGATGTGGTTAGCAAAGCTTCAACGATTTAGTTTCTAAATCTAATAACTTGTCTAATTGAATCATTTGAAGACGTCAATTTGTTTTAACGTTATTTGTTGACGTTTTGTCTTCGTGTTGTTCATTCTGCGTTTTGGGATTTTACTTGAATATGTGAATAAGTTATTTTGTGCATCAATTTGTAATTTATAACTACTTTTAATCTTGTGTTCCTATTTAAAAACCTCTTCTGCAATTGTCGTTTGTGATTTCAACGAGTCTGATCAATAGGAAAATATTGATGGCTAAAATCTCATTAACTGATTTGTTTTTTCTGGTCTGTCAAGAATTACCTGAATACGCTTTCTCGTGACTTTCAACTAGTTTTTGGATTCAACACTTTTCCAAGTATTAATTTGTTTTTACTCAATCTTATTATTTACAAATATAATATAAATATGCCCATATCCTTAGGGGCTAGGGCCTATATAGTGAACTGTAAATTCTATTGGCCAAATTTTCTTGTAAATATTCAGTACTATATGTACAATTTGTAATTTTGTTGTTGTTTTACTCAATAAATGCAATATAATGATGTTTAGCATAAAGGCTTATCAGCGTGGTCCAAATGGCAGCCCGCAGGTCATAACTGGCCCAAGATGTCATAATGTCCGGCCTGTATTTAATAATTTAATAAATATAATCAGGGTTAAAGTCCACCAATTTTTTAAGGTGCCAGGTCAGGCTACTGCCATCTGAAATTTGGTAGCCCACAGAACATTTTGGTAGCCCGAATAACGGGATGTCTGGGAATTTAATTTAAACAGCAGCCAAACTTCAAAATTTAATCAAATTTTCTTACTTGCCTCCAGTGAAATATCAATAGATTAAATTATTATAATTAAAAGACATAAGAAAAATAATTTTATTTCTTAATTAGGCTAATTTGGTACCTTACTGTATTTATATGTTTTAAAAAACAATATTACGATTAGCAACAGTGGCAGTATATTTCTAGCTCATTGGGCTGTCACAATATTTTCTCAAAAAAATAAAAGGAGGACCAGCAACAGAGGAACAAGCTTTTGTGGAGACAAAATAAGCTTTAAATAACATATTATACAGCCTAGTGAATTTTTAAAATATAT
>PXIH01S0012520.1:26191-37460 GCA_003024985.2 Euperipatoides rowelli | reverse complement strand
TATAATCCTATTGTTCTACATACGAACATTCGAGTTACGAACGTAATTAGAAGAACTAATTATGTCCATAACTAGAGGATTGCCTGTACTGTATAATTTTTTAACTTCAATGCCCATTTTGCTGGCCCCCTGATGTGAAGCCAGGGGCATTTGCCCACCCTAGATCCGGCACTGCCAAACCACCAACCACCCCCCCCCCCAATCCTCCTAGATCCGGCACTGGGGTTTGTTTTGGGACAGGACTTTAGAAAGCAAACTTTTTTACTGCAATTTTTTGAAATAACATTTATTTTTCATCTTCGTTTTTTTTTACCGTAATGTATCTTAAATTATTAGTTGTATTTTCTAGATGCCATAGCTATTTAATCATGGCAGATGTCGTTTAAAAAATGTTAAAAGATAGGCCTATGCTGTTTTTTTATTATTTTTTAATTTTATAGTAGCCTACATTTTAAAATTCTTGTCGTGATAGTTATTTGTGCAGTTTTTGAGATAAAGTCTGTGTTTATTTGTTTTACAATTGGATCATCTTAAACCATAGTGAACTAAGTCAAAAAACTTACATTTGAGAAACAAGGAGTTTTAGATATGATTTTACATGTAANACAGTGCTGTATAACTGTCTGTGATTGACCCAGCAGCATAGTTCACTCTTCCTGACCTAGATTATGCCTTTGAGACCTCATTTTATTGTCAAACTCAGAAAATGTAAAAAGTGAGTTAGTTCACTATGGTTAGATGATCCAATTGTGATTGTCTATACTCATGGCAAATGCAATGCTAATTAATTTTGGGGGAATATAGCCTAGTCAAAACTTTTCTGTCGACTGATTTCACGTTTTAAGTTTATATTTAAAAGTAACTTACATTATAAAGTCAAACACTTGTTTTAAATCTTTTTCTTGTTACAAATTTGGTAATTTATTGAAAATCCGTTACTATTGACACCAGAAAGTTAAACTTGATTTTGACAATAGTAAAGATTGTCAATAAATAATCAAATTATGGTATTTTATTACCAGAATAATGCATTATATTTTCAAACTCTTTAATATATTTATTTTTTGGGGAAGGAGGCAGCCTGGCTAAGAGGCCAAGAACATAACTCAATGATTTTAATGTTTGGAAAAAATAGAATTGGTTAGTGCCATTTTGGACTCAGGAAATGTAACCAATTTGAAGAACAAAATTCCGTGTTAGAATAATAATTTACGGTGTATAGAATTCAAACATTTTACATGCACTTCCTGTGCAATAACCATTTATTTTAATTTGAGGCATTTGGTTCCTAATTTTCAATAATTTTAAATTGAGTTCATAGAGCTTTAGCCCACTGGTGGGATTCAGAGAGTTCTCAGTGGTTCGCATGAACCGTTTCTTGAAATTTGTCGAGTTTGACGAACCGCTTCCTAAAAATTTTAAATTTCAAAAATAATTCACGATATCCTTTCATTTGTTTTATTAAATTTTTTTATATTTTTTTTTCAGAAAATTTTTTTTTAAGTTAAATGTCAATGCTTATAAATGTGATTTTCAAATATTTAAATAGTGAGTATTTTTTTACATTTTAATAAAAAAAAACGCTGGAAATTTCAATAAGCGATTTTTGAGTCGTAAATAAATCATCTTATAAGTAAACATTTTTTGAATTTGATATTTTTTTAAACTTAAGTTTGTCTTGTCATGACATTCTGGATGGTCACACTTGCATATTGTGCAAAGGTCAACAAAACATCCATAGACAACAACAACAAAAAAGCTCATGAAATTTCCAAGCACAAAGGGCCAGCAGGTCCGTCAAAGATAAACAAAACGTCATTACAAAAAAAAGCTTATCAAATTTCCACACACAAAGGGCCAGCAGGTCCGTCNAGGTCCGTCAAAGATAAACAAAACGTCATTACAAAAAAAAGCTTATCAAATTTCCACACACAAAGGGCCAGCAGGTCCGTCAAAGATAAACAAAATGTCAATACAAAAAAAAGCTTATCAAATTTCCACGCACAAAGGGCCTGCAGGTCCGTCAAAGATAAACAAAATGTCAGTACAAAAAAAAGCTTATCAAATTTCCACCATAAAAAGCCTGCAGGTCGGTCAAAGTTAAACAAAATGTCAATACAAAAAAAAAGCTTATCAAATATTCATGAACAAGAAGGCATCAAAAATATGTAATGGCCCTGTCTGGATTTTCAGTCCCAGGGCCCCAATTAGGATGTGGGGACCCTGTTTATTATACCTGTATATTGTAAATAACATACACTTATTGTATATACAGTAGCCTACATACACATTGTCATTGTAAATTGAATATTGTATATTCCATTAAGAAATTGACATTTACTTGGCAACAATTTTAATTTTTTTTTTTTTTTTTTTTTGACAATTTATCCTTCAAGTGATTAAACTGTGTGGGTAATTAGACCTTTAGGTAACCTAAAAGTTTAAAAAAGGTATGATGTGATGGATAAGAAATTTGACTAGATTAGCAAGTAGCACTATATTCCATTTCCTCATCCTACTCCATTAATAACCTTTATTAGCCCACAATCTACTTACTTTTTTTTTTTAATATTTACTGTATTTTTCACAAAATATGAGATCGAGGGGCATTTCTCAGTTGTGACAAATCGTAACCAGTCACCAAGCATACAGTATTTCTGGAACCCATGCTGTTATTTTGAAGCTGGGTTTTAATTTTGAAGGAATAGGTTACTGATAATAAATCCCCAAATAATTTCACCATTTTGGAGGGGAAAAATTAATAATAACTGCGCGTTTATTTTAAAATCATAAATGTCATGAATATTTTTTTTATATTTCAAATTCTGTTAGTTATGTAAGGTTTTTTTTAATACGGTAAAACGAATAAATTGACATAATATTAGCCTAATTAATTTGAGTCACGTCACTTCTAGACTTCTAGTGTACATGTGGCTGAATATTGGATGAGGCTAGCTGAAAGTTTAAACTTTAAAAACTCATCTTCAAATGAATAGTTTTACAGTACCGTATATTATCTGATAAAAATCTTGTGGGTGTGAGTCCGTGTGACATCCTGATAATAGGAAATCAATTCATAAATAAAGGATATAGAATCCTGTCTATCTGTCTTAGTACAGACGTCCTCCCACTTTTCTCTCTTTCCTTAGAAAGTTTCTTTTCCTGTTAATTTTTTTTTCTTTAATTGCTAATCTCTCCAGTACAGTAGATAATTTTTAATGCTACAATTTATAACTTAAAAATTAAAACTCATAAGATTTCAATTTATTTATTATACTATAGGTAAGAAATTGCCTTTGTGCAAAATGTAAGATTATAAAGTATACTAAACAAATGAATAACAAAAAAAAAAACACACATTCAAGAAATAAAACATTACTGAAATAACATTTACAGTCACAATATTCAAAACACAAAAGTAACCTTCGACCACATTGTTGAACAATCTATAATTTATGAATCAATAGACTGAAAATATTCATTTAGCCAAAGGAAATCATCTATTTTTTTTTAAACACAAACTAGTGTTAGCCAATATTTCTATTGGAATGCTATTCCACAAGTCTATATTAATAAAAAAAAATTTCACTTTGGTTTTTATTAAAGTCTTATCTATTTTATAACCATTATTTCGTGTAATGGCAGTATTGAGTTTAAATAATTTTTCATTATTATTATTTATTACTAATACTAATTTTTGAAATATAAAAATTAGATTAGTTTTAATTTTTCTTTGCATAGGAGACATTAAACCTAATGATAATAATCTCATGCTAAAAGACCTGTTTTTAATATTTTAAAATCGTTTTTTAGTAAAAAATTTTAAGGGTTTAGAAAGGGATTTCTGAGATTTTTTAGAAAGCACTGTATAAATATTAGATCCATAATCGCCAATTGGCTGAACATAACTAGTCTTTTAAACATATCGTAGCTTAGATATTTGAAATGATTGTTTATGATTGCAAATTGACGTAAATATCCATTTTTAACATGATTTGCATGAATGTCAAAGTTTAATTTGTCATCGAGCCAAATACCCAAATCTTTATGTTTAGTAGCCGTGGTCAATTGTGATTCTCCAAAAGAATGCATGAATAAAACTTTTCCCACACTCATCACACAAGTTTTAGCTACGTTTAACAACATCTTATTTCTATTAGCCCACTCAATAATCCTGTTAATATCATCCTGCAATGATTGAGCGTCGCTCATTGTTGAAATCGTAGTGTAAATTTTTAGGTCAGCATAAATCAATGCATTATGTTTTATAACTTTTGCGATATTCATATACAAGTTAAACAGAGTTGCAGCTAATACTGAGCCTTGAGGGATTCCTACTTCAACAGTATTTCCTTTTGAGAGGGTATCATCAACACAAACAAAACATTTTCTTTTTGTTATAAAGTTATTTATCCAATTAATCAAGTAGGTTTTTAGACCATATTGAATCATTTTATTTATGAGTATGTGGTGTGAGACCCTGTCATTTTTGTTTTAATATTCTTGCTCAGTGGTGAATTAGTCAATGCATAATATTACGGTATGTAATCAAGATTAATGTTGATTAAAAATATTTTAGGAGAAAAAAAATGTACCGGTACATGTCTTACTCCAGAAATTCATCTTTGTGTCCTTATATCACAGTAGAGTGCTTAGACTTTGTCTAAAATGACAAATACCATTCCAAATCCATCTCTAAAATCCAACAATATATACCATTTTTATACAACAAATACCTTTAAAAAGTAGCCTAATGCTCCTATTTAGGGATGAAACTAATATTCATTTTGGCCGGACACCAATTATTCTGCCATTAACAAAGACCGTACACTGAAAATTCGATCGAATATCTATCCTATTTATTTTATTAGTCAAAATAACCTATTGACAACCTTTAAAGATGTTCGATTTTAAGAAATGCTATAGGGGAGAGAAAAATCTTTTTTTTTCTCTTTATACAATAAGAAGGCCGCCACGTTCTTGAACTTGAAGCAATCAAGAATGAACAAGTGTGACCCTGCTGCTTAGAAGTTCTCATAAAATAATAATAGTGAATAGATTGTTATTCTTTTCAAAATAATTAGTTGAAGATATAAAAAAAAAAAAATACTATGGCAGTTTTGTAATGAATTTGTAAATTCCAGGGTGCAATATAATACAGATTATTTTTATCTTTTTTTTAAACTGAATAATAACCGGCCCTACTAACCCTGAATCCTTGTATGCATTCATAATAAAATGCTAGCGTGTCGCCCTCCCGATGCATTCATAAAAGTAGGCTACGCTATTGTAATTTGATTTTCTAAAATACTACAGGACCTCACCTTATTTTCTAACATTTATTTAAAAAAAAACTCCCTTCCCCACTTGTTTAATATATTCAGGGAGATGACTAATATTCGGCCGAATACATATCATAAATGGCCGAATATCGAATACTATAAAACTCAGCTGAATAGGCCGAATACTAACTGAATATTTGCTTCATCTCTACTCCTATTAGAGGTGGTCTACTGTACAATAAATTTAAAATCACACCATTTCTTTACCCCTTTGGAAATGCCGACTGTTATGCATTCAATGCATTTGTGAACAAACTGATTAATGACAAATAGGCTATGATATAATCTTTATCCTAGTCTTTTAAATTGTTAATATTTTATTATTTTCTTTTACTGTAAAATGCCGATCAAGTGCACATGCTTATTTATCATTCTTTGGGGATGGGGGGGGGGGGGGGGAAGGGTCATTCCCTTATTCAACGTCATGCTAGTAAACTTTAGATTTACCACAAGGCACTGCAAAACTGCCCCAGGTGCACTTATTTGACTAGAATCATAATTCTTTAAATGACTATTTTCCAAACGACGCATATATTTGGGTTACATGGAAACACTCTCCTGAACCTTAGTGAGGTAAAAACTAGGGGGTGCTGTGGCATGGACAGCTTGAATTTCTTTCAGAATGATCTTTGGCCGAGAAATAGGGATGGTGCCCCCATTTTGTGTGGCTCCTTTGACTGCATTCTATTTTTATACACAATACCATTATTATTATTTTTAATAATAATTACTTCATGCGCACTAACCTAATGCGATACTCTTTTATCCACAATAGGCATACCATCGACTGATCGACGGCGTCATATAATTTGGATTTGAATAAATTTACATAAAATATCAAAGTAACAGCACGTTTTGCAAATGCTATACGGCCCCTTGTCGAAGATATTTTTTTTCTGCTATAGATGAGTAATCAGAATGGTAGCCAGCAATTGAACTATACGGAAGACATGGAAATTACCATGCTTTTGACTTGAATTTTGAACGAGAGTTTTCTTACTTCCAGTGTTCTTTCAATATAACGCTGTTAATTAGTGTTGGCCTTTCAGATTGTAATGGTGGGAAAATGATTTTCTTCGTAATTTAGCCTATCTACCAACGAAATGGTTTTATTTCTTGGCGTTTGAATTTTTAGAATGATTAAGGTATTTGAAATTCTCATACCTTGGGATATATTTTTTTATTTCTCTACTGATTTTGGACCAGGCAGAATCGGAGGCCTAGCCATGGTGGGTGGGTTCAGGGTAATTGACCTCTCCCATCTGTTGCAGCACTGCTGCCTATTTCTATTTGGATAGGTGACTATTTGTTACTGGACAAGGGGCCTGCAGTTCCGACAAAGGTAAATTAAACGTCCTTGCAAAAAACAAAGCTTATCAAATTGTCATTATGGGGCCCTGTAGGTCTGGACAAGGTGCTGCAGGTCCGTCATAGTCATAGGTAAATAAAACGTCCATACAAAAAAAAAAGTTTATCAAATTTTCATCATGGGGCCCTGTAAGCCTGGACAAGGTGCTGCAGGTCCGTCATAGGTAAATAAAACGTCCATACAAAAAAAAAGCATATCAAATCTTTAAGAACAAGAAGTTAATCAAAAATACGTACGATAATGAATTTCCAGCCCCAGGCCCCGTTTAGGATGTGGGGGGGTGGGGCTGGCTACATGTACATTATTATGTATGATGTGGTGTAAAACAAGTTTTACAAAGAGATAGCCTACATTGCAAAAAAAATAAGCATTTGGACACAATACATTATTTGAACTGATTATTATTCAACAGGACTTGTAAAAGCTTCATGGACATAAAATGTACATCCCATGGTAGTGAAAGGGTTAAACATTAATTGCTAAACATTTTATAGACTAATTAGCATAATTAGTTTGCTTAATATATGGCTGTTATAAAATTGGTAGCATTCAGGATTCCTCTTAATGCTTTGCTGCCCTGCAAAATTTTTTGGATAATGCAGGCCAAATGTTTTCGAAAGCTATATTGGAAAGCATGAGGGGAGGGGGGTGGGAGGTGCCTGAAACTGACGGGGCCCACATGTTCATCATGAAAATCTTATAGGCTAAAACATTTTTCCTCAGTTGAGGAAAGAAGCCTAAAAAATATTTTGTAAGCCTTAAAAACTCTTAAATATGTAAAGTTGATATTTAAATTTGGTTTTATTTATTTATTTATTCATTAACCAATTTATAATTGTAATTATTTAACTTTTTATTGTCAAAATAAAATCCTTATTTAAAATTCTTAAAAAGTTAAATAAATTCAAGGCAATCAATCTAAATATCTAAATAAATTTTTCATTAATTTGAACGAACATTAGTAATTGCTAAATTTTGAATGAGTAGGGGTGGGGAGGGTATTTTCTTACCTTTGAAATCTACCCCTTTTTTATATATATAAATGCCACCATATTGATTATCTGTTGCCATGACTCCCGCACACTTTCATTATTGTTGAGGTAGTTTGACAAGATCTTTATTCTGCAGATATGTAGGTACGGTAAGCTTGTTTTTTTTTTCTGTTCAAATTTCAAATTCCCTATAATTTCATAATAATGACCAGATATATCCCTTAAAAAATGTTTAAATTATTAGAATCACTGGATAAAGGAAGTAGGCTAGGAAATTCTTATTTCGTATAATTTAATATTTTTATTATTTTTTTTAATATACGGTAGCCTATATAAATTAGCTTTTAAGTTATTTGAAAACGATCTAATTTCATTAATACTGCCTGATTGTACAAATAGATTTGTTTGATTTATTCATTTAGCATAATTAATGAGGTTTATTTTATGTTTGCTTTTTCATAAGTTATTATATTGTCTGGTTCCTTATTTTCATTGTAGTAGGCTATTAAAAAAAAAATATTTTAGATTAGGTTACCCTCAATCTTCATTAAATTAAAAAAAAAAACCTTCTTTTAAAAATGAGTTTGAGAAAGAAAGGACCTAATCCTTAGTCCTCACTTTTAAAAGTTTTGATTTTCATGGCTGAATGATCTTAAGACAACATCATGGTACCCTATTTACCAATTTTCCTTACCTCAATAAAACATTTACCTATGAATGTTTGTTCAAATCAGTGTAATTGTTTTGGAAGAGATACAGAGCTGTGCATCATAGGACATAAAAAGGTGTTTGTGAGTTATACACTGATATGGTCATTATTAATATCAGTACCGTATTTTATTAATATTGAAGACATAAACGGCAAAGACAAAACTATCTCTCCTAGTGCATGTCTGGAGAAAATACGCCCATACTCTGGCACTCTGTATTTAATTGAAAATAATGAGAATTTTAAAGGACAAGTACAACAGAAAAAATTTATTAATTGAATAAATTTCTCACTAGGCTACATAATAAATGCTCTTTGTATTATGTCAAATAATTGTAAGATATTGTGTGTGCCAGCTATAGGCTACCGTAATGAAAGTGTGAGGTTTTAAACCCTACTTGAATAGGGAGTTTTCATTAAAGATTGTGTTAATACTACTCTCATGCACATGTCCAGGTTGGTCTAGCGACAAACAGTACCAAGATGACACAAGCAATTGTGGGAGCATTGCTGGCTTATTCATCATTATTTAATTTTTACGTGCGTTTGGTGATTTTGAGATATTTTGTTCAATAGTTTTTATTTTATCTAACGATAAATACGTGATATGCCCTATCGTGAAACTACAGAAATACTGTAGCTTGCTTTACAATGTTTCAACTTTTTTTTTCAGCATAAATATTATTTTCATTTTTATTATACACGTCTTATAACGTGTTGCATCAATTTTTCCAACATTGCATTATTGCGCATTAATACAGTAGGCTATAGGATTCACTTTACACTGGGAGTCTGTTACCTAACCCGCCCTATTAATGAAATTACAGTACGTATGTATTTCATATTTCCTTACTCAAATATCTGCCTATAAAAACACCCCAAGAGCCTAACTAAAAATTTCCATTTTTTTTTTTTGGTAAATAATTTTTGAAAACAATGCTTTAGCTATTCAAGGGTAACTTTTTTTAAAAAAAAAAATCTTCACCTGAAACCCACTTTCAGTGCATTTTTATTTGATATATTTGATTTTATAGCCTAATCCTTATTTAAAGGTAGGCTATCACTAAAGAGTTCCCATCTAGGGCCTAATTCATGAATTTCTTTTTTTTTTTTTTTAAATTAATCTTCCTTTGATTTTATATTATAGGCCTAAGTTATTTTAAAAATTTGTTGCTTGCACGTACAAAAAAAATAATCATGCAAAACTGATGACACTGAGTAAAACGTCACATTATGCCGAATCCTAATTCCACTGCAAACTGATGACACTGATTGAAACGTCACATTATGCCTAATCCTAATTCCTCCGCAAACTGATGACACTGAGTAAAACGTTACTATATCCTCTTTTTTTACTTCCACTGTTCCACCTAATGCAATTCTAAGGTAAAAATTAAGTAGCTTTAGGCTACAGTTTTATAAAATTTAGCGATTTTTTTTTTATAAAAAGACCATTTTTTTTACCTACATTTTTTGTTTATTACATAGCTTACGATTTGAACACTTAAAATGTCAAAACCGGATAAGAAAGTTGTACAGCCATATTTATATGAGTCTCTGCGACTACAGTTGTCCCTCTCTGAATGACGTATGGTTACCATCCGACGGCATTTTACATTTTTTTACCAGCATCTTCCTAGCAAACTCGAACTCTCTCATTCCAAGATAAAATGGCTAAGCAGCCTTATTTTTTTAATTTAAGCTACAGACCTAACTTTCACACAACGCTAATCCTAGGTAATAAATAATGTCCCAACCTAATCATAATAAAGAGGTACAATAAACCTTTTGTTTGTTTCTGAAATTCTGATTATTTTTATGCAATTTTGGTCGGCTTAGCCTTTAGCCGATCAATGGCCGATGTTTGGAATAATGGAGTTCACATGTTTGCTAGGAATACTCTAGTGTATTTTCACCACAAGTCCCGCGTCCTGTATGAACTCTATACTGGACGCTATATTTTCCGTATAATGCCAAATATAGTTATTTTGTTTTTATGGCACCAAATATCGTGAAATGATTACAAGCATCATGAAAAATCAAACATAAATTATGCACAACAAAAATCTGACTTCAATTATGGAATTCAACAACTGAACAGGTGCAAAATTTGTTGTTTTTAGACAACACCAATAAGTATGTATCCTACTCATCCCTCATTCATACTATATGACTACACCTAAGTTGCTCTTGGTCACTCAAAATAAATTACTNAATTAGTCAATTTTAATTGTATCGTTGCTATTTTGATTTTTTAGTACGGTACTAAAAGTTTTTTTTTTTTTTAAGAAATGAATGCATTTTTTTTTTCGAATTGATGAAAAAGATTTAAAAATATTTATCTTATTTCGTTTATATTAAGTAATCTCCTGGACTTTCATTCATTTGTTTAGCGTGTATTTTCTGGCATGACTGTAAAATTGAGCAAAGCACGGAACAGACTGATCATCTGAAAAATGAATTATCCCACCCCCTTTTCCTCACTTCTGTCATTGGTGTTCCGTATTTAATTTTGAAAAAGGTGACATCCTTATACGAATACGATATGGATAGAAATAAAACAATGGTATAAAAGTAAAACTACAGAATTGGATAAAATAAAGTAGGAATTATATGAATTATTATGGATCTACAGTGACTGCATGTCTCCCAGTCTTCAATCACATGATTGCCTGTCACCACCGTAATAATATTAAATTATATGTACAGATTACCACAAATTGTTTGTGGAAAATCAATAAGAAAAATATATGTGCTGGACAACCTTTAGAAGAATTTTTGAAAAAAAAACCCCAGAACATTTTTATTATACATAAATTTATTGAGCAACTAATGTTTATCTACCTAGCTAAACAAT
>PXIH01S0012517.1:0-22504 GCA_003024985.2 Euperipatoides rowelli | reverse complement strand
GAGCATTAGTCAAACAATAAATTTGTTTTTAGACTATAAAGCCTACTATTATTAGGAGTCTGGGAAGGCAACTATGAATCGGAGCCATGGTGGTGAATTAAAAGGATAAAGAGTTTAGAAATAATGATAAGTTGCTTCTAATGAAAACGTAAATGCAAGTGGAATATAATACTGTGTCATTCACATATTTAATGATTAGTGAGTTGGTTTATTGGATCTACTTTCTACAATATGTATTATTTATTGGTTAATTAATGGTGTATAAACTGTGGTGTATGGAGGAGTGGGTAGAATGGGTATTTGCCCAGGGTGCCAAGTATGGGGGGGGGGGAGGTTTGAAAAATCACTCCTGCCCTCACCCTTAGTAACATATAAGTTGTTGTATTGGGTAAGTCGGTAATATAAAATATAATATTTAAAAAAAATAGGAGTTTTAAAATAGAATTACATTAATGTAATGTAATATCTCAGCTTTGTGTTTTTCGCATTCCGTAGTTAATGATGGTAAAACAAAACAAAAAAACATTTTAGTAATGCACATAAATATTTAACACATAGGGTGGCACCATCTTTCCTGTTTATCTTGTATTGAATCTTTAAATCACACTTTCTCATAATTGATCAAACTAAAATTGCATTCATAGCTAGATAGGCACAAATCATTTCAATTGTAATCGACAAACCTTCATACAAAACAGTGAGTCTTGCATTGCCTATCTCCAGTCGAAAAACTCACGATTTATTTTAAAGATTATTTCAAAAGCCGTCTGACAAAATAATGAACTTTATAAAATACTAAATTGAAACATCTTGGATTATAAATGTGGAGTTGGCACAAATCATTGTGTTTAAATAATTATTACAATATCAATTTTGAATTTTTGAAATAAAACACAAGACGAGTTTGGCTAGGATTTAATAAAAATTAATTATTTTCTTGGGCGTCTCATTTTCTAAATGTTTGAGAAGCAAAATTTTGTTGTGAACCGGTTGTTAGTTTGTGATTGATACGCATTGTAACGCACATGGAAATTAAACTACAGTAGATTCTATCAATCTCAAATTAATTCAAATTTAACAAATATGGCGTGCTGTTATTATCCAATATTATTATCAACTTTATTAATTAAATGTTCTCAATGTATAAAATGTAAATAAATACAGTACTTTGAAATTTATTCATTTAAAAATACTTTTTTTTTTTGGTGTAATATGGTCAACAGGGTAGGGGGAAGAATTTATAGTCACTGAAAATCAAAATCAAACCATACCAGGGCGCCATCTGGCATCATTACGCCTCTGCATAAAAGCTCCTTTTGGTATTTATTTATTTATTTATTTATTTGGGGTGGGGGGTATATTAATCAATGAACACTGTCTAAAATAAAGATTTGAATAAAACCGATCATAATAAAAGATGTACTTGTATAAAGTGTAAAAGGGGAGAAAAAAAATAGAATTTTATATCTTGTTTTATGGATAAAGAATTTTTACTTTAAAAAAAAAAGAGGATGAGATTTTGTTTAGACGCAACGTGGCCAAATCACCATTAGTCATTGTAACTGCAAATAGTTTTATTTCAATGGAATATTCTGACGTATTGTAAGTTATAAAAATATTTACTTTTTAAAAATAAACATTTTAGAAAAATTGGGTAGGCATGCGTTCACCTTACCTGAGCAAAATATAAAAATATGGCCAGAAGATTAGAACTTGGACATTCATTATCAACATTTTTACTTACATGGGTAGAACAGGTTTTAGATAACTGACCAATTGGCTAAATATTATTTTTCTGGTATAAGTTTTTTTTTTTTTAATATAGTAAGTGGTAAATTGTATTCTTGTTTTCTTATAATTTCCTATAGTCATATCAATTAACAAATTATGAAAAATATACAATTAACCTTAGATATACAATATAAATATAGTTTAAACTAAATTATAATTAGAAAATATTAATATTTTTCTAATTCTATATTCCACAGCTAATACCTGGAATGCTGTCAACGGTAGTCTCTTCAGAAGATTCACCAATGGATGTTACACTGGAACTGATGGGTGGTGGGTTTGGGTTAGTATCAGCAGAAGCAGGTTGTGAATTAACAATCTGTCTCCAAAGATTATCAATGTCAAAATGATCAGAAATTAAAGCCGGGGCTGAGGAAAGAGAGGAAATTGGGTCGGTTAGAGCAATGTTAGGCGAGTGGGCTGATCCTGAGGACAAAGGAGATACAAAACCAGAAGACATAGGACTAGACATTTGAGGAGATAAGCTATCATTGGAAGGAATGGCAGGACTGTCAGACATTTCTTCTGAATCTAGTTTACATGTGGGCAAATCTATAATACTTTCATCTAAAAGAGCTGGGATATCTGAAGCATTACTTGGGGAAATGAATGGACTTTGGGATGTTGCCGTGGTTACTTGAATGTTAGAAGCAGGTACAGGCTCAAGAATAAATTCTATAGTTTCCCCAGCAGGAGATTTAAGTGTATAGGCTGGTGGTGACAGAGGTTTAATATCAATAAACCTTTCTGTTTTGTAAGCCTGGGGAGATTGGGCAATGTAGGATTGTAAGGCATTAGGTTTATCATTGTCAACTGAAGGTTTGACATCTGAAATTGATAACTTAGATGATGGGGTATCAGCTTTGGGGATAGAAGATGCTTTATTGTTGCTTGAAAATCGTCTTGCGGATCCAGAAGAGAGATTTTCTCGGTCATTGATTTTCCTCACTTTCTCAAGAACGTCAGAAGCTTGAACAGATCTTTCTATAGTTGGTGGAGATCTGCAACATGTCACATCAACAATTTTAGTGGGCATGTCAATCTTTCTGCTTTGTTCATAGGATTCTGAAAAAGATTGCAGAGCAACATCAGACAGCTGACTCCTAATGGAAGTCTCCAAAATATTTATGGAATGTTTTAGATGGCTGGGGAGTTTGGGGGGATCAATGCTTTCTTCTGTAGTTTGAGATGTTAAAGCCTCAAGAGATTTTATATCATCTGCATTTTCTTTCAAATCGGAAGGTAGAAATTCAATGTTATTTGAGTCTATGGGATCAGAAGCAATGGGTGATCTAATAACACTATTTGTAGAACTTCTGCTACTAGCCTGGGGAGAGGACACATGAGAATTCCAATGAGAATTTTGTACCATCAACACATTGTTTTCAAATTGTTGGGCTATGGAAGATGATTCTTCTTCAGTTGAGAAACATTCAGTAATACTTTGACTTTCAGTGCACACTGGATCATGGAAAGTTTCTTTTAATCGGTTTTCTATGGCAGCAAGAAGATCTTCTTCTCTAAAAGACATACCTGATGAATGAGACCTCACTTCTGAGAAATGGCTACCACTGAATTTATCACTTTTGTGGCTTTCTCCCTTATCTGATAATTTTAGTGACATATCTTCCAAAGAAAATGATGGACAGCTTGTGTCAAACTTGGAAATTACTTGTAAAAGATCTTCACCAAATCTGGACTGCCATTTATCCAATTGAGAACTAGTTAAAATTGGAGTTTTTTCTGTGATTGTTTTTGTTTCACTGCTTTCAAATTCAGATTCACACTCTGTTTCAGTTTCACTAGTGAACATAATCTCAGATTCTAGAACTTCTTGAAACAAATTATTGATGTTCATTTGTATATCCTGTGTTTGTTTTTCAGCTTGATATTTGGCACCTTCAATTCCTTTAGGAATTTCTACTTTAACAGGTTTGAATAAGGAATTCCCTTGTTCAGGAAGTCCAATTTGACTCAATGCATTAGCTGGAATATCAACAAACATGGGTAATTCTTTAGAAGAAGATTTAGATGAGGATGATTTAGAAGACTTGAATGACTGGCTCTTCCCAATCTTTGAATTGGATTTCTTTATTATATTGGACGTACTTCTAAAATGGAAAGAATGACTGTTTTTTAAATGTGTCTGTCTGTTTTCTTTTTTTAAAAATGTAAATTCTTTGGGAATTTTTGATTCTTTATCAATATGTGATTGTTGTGGAAAGAGTAAAAAATTCTCAGATATTTGTTTGCCTGGAAAGCTATTCAATTGTTCATCTGATGACATTGCTTTGTAAGGTTCTACTGTTGGTTGAGGAGTAATAGCACTTTGCTTAGTAGTAGTCATTTTTTCATGTGAATCATTTATTTTAGTTATATCTACATTCTTATTTTCATCAGGAATTATTTGTTTAACAGTTTCTGAAGTCAACTGAACATGTACTTGGTCAGGAAATTTAATATCATACAAAACTGGTTCTGAAATTTGATTTTCCATAATATATAAATCAGAAACTGAAGTTTTAGGTGAGTCTTGATCATCTTCTAAAATTTTCAAATGGTTTTCAAGGGGAGATTTAAGCAAATTCTTGTTTCTAACATCTAAAGAATGTAAATCTGATGATGAAAAACTACATACACTATCAGTCTCTGAATCAAATCGAACTGTTAGTCTGAGACAATCTTTGGAATCTGACAATGATATTTCAGAAGCTGTTTCATATAAACGTGATGGTTCATAACTGCTAGCCAGCGATACTTCTTCTTCAGAAGAATCGGACTGAAAATTAAGTAAGAGAAAGGGATCGTCAGAAATACCTTTATGAAGGTTTTTTCTAAAATCATGAAATGGAGTGGAATGCAACAAATTAGAATTTCCTTTTAAAAAACTTTTACTAAAAGGCTGAGTATGTTTCAACTTTTGCTTTAACTTTGACTCACTAACTGGTTTAAGATCAATATCAGACTTTACACTCACTGAAGATGGAAAACCTTCTGATGTTGGTGAATATTCAGAGGCTTCAAAATTAGATGAATCACAATTTTCATCAGTTGGAGTTAGTGTTTCATCGGAAGTGCTACCATCATCTTCACTTGTAGTTGGAATTGGCAAGCGTAATCTGCGATGGATTTTCTTAACTTCAGATTTCATCATCCGTATTTCAGAACTTGTATGAGTCATTACAGATCCATTGGAAGTCAAAAAAGATGAGGAAGAAATTTCACTTCCTTCACTCTCAGGAAAATCAAATTTTTTTTTTATTGTCTCTTTTTCGCCAGTATTCAATCCATAAATTTTCCAAGTATCTTCAAAAAATTGTCCTTCGGGACTGGTCTTTTTTATTTCTTCAGATTGCTTAGGTGAAATTTGATTTTCTTTTAGATTAGGTGATTCTTCTTTTGAAGTCCAAACAATTTCTTTAATCATATTAACAGATTGATCAGGAATTCTTTTCAAGTTTCCATCATCTTTATTAATTTCTGTTAAAATATTAACTGTATCAAGAGGTTCTGCTTTAACTGGTATGGTTGTTATGAAATTTTTCATTGAAGAAGAAAATAAAATTTTATCTTGATCAACTGGAGAAATGGGCTGTGGCATTGTAGAAATATCTAATGATTGGAAAGAACATGTTGATTGGAAAGTATGTGGTACTTGGATCGCTTCTGTGTTAGGTTCACTGTTTTCGACTATACAGATTTCTTCTTTAGTAATGAAAGTTGATGGAATTATGAATAATGTTGATTGAACTAGATTTTGTAAGCTACTAGCTTCTTCCTTCATATTATGAGATGTTTCTTCTAACTGTGAAGATGTAATGAATGTTTCCATCTCTTGTTTGAAAATTGTCTGAGTTTGAGCAGATAAAGAATCTGGTATATATACATTTGAATCATAATAATTCTTAGAATGGTCTGTTTCCTTTTCATTTGGAGATATATTGACCAAAAGAAGTTGTCTAGTTGTAGATAATGGATCAGATATCAAGAAAGGATTTTCTGAGTAGCTTTCATTTTCAATTATTAATTCTGAATTGATTATTCCATTTTCCATGAGCTGATCCTGTAAAGATTCAGTACTTAGATTTTCTTGCAATAATAAATCAATTGGTTTTGACATGTTGCAATATACTGAAGACTCTACAACTTGGTCCACAGTTAATGTAGATATGAATTTATCATCAGTTGTAATATTGTTTTCTTGTATTGTTTCTCCTGTTTCCGGTAAACTATCTAATAGATCCATATTTTCACCCAAAATGTGTTCCAATAAAATCAAAGATGCGCCTTCTGGGTCTAATGACATTGAATTCTTTTTTGGTGACATAGGTCCAGCTTTTTGAGGAGTCAATTCAACTGAAGAGATGTTTTCAGATATAGTAATTCCATATGAAGGAATGTTTATTGTTTCAACTTTAGCTAATAACTGTGGTGAATTGTTATAATCTTCTAAATATTGTTGTTCACCAAAGGCTCCATATAATTTTGGAAATTCAAATGGCCCTGAATGCAGTTCAAGGTCAGATAAAATATCAGATTTTAATTCACTTCCATTGAATTCTTGATAAGGTGGTGTTAACATGCTTTCATGACTAACGTTTGAATTTTTAATGATGACATTATTTCCTGATACACGGACAATTTTAGTTGGCATTATACACGGTTCTGAAATGACATTTTCTTGATCTAAGCTTTCTGATGTTTCACAATAATGTTGAGGTTCAGATTTTGCTTCTGTGAGATCTTTTTCTTTAGTCCAAAAATACATTTCAAAATCTTCATCTTTTAATTTTACTTTTTTTACTTGTTTTTTCCTATGAGATTCTCCAGACTTGGATTGAGAATGATGAAACCAGTTGATGAAGGTGGTCAGAGAACACATATTTCTCTTCATCTCTGAATCAATAAAAATAGGAATAATTTCTTTGTCATCTCTTAAAACATGAATATTTTCTTTATTTTGCTGAAAAGTTTCCATTGAATTTTCTGTGGTTAGACTTTTAGGCTGATTAGAATTATCATTAACACCTATTTCTAAATCAGGAATGTCAAAAGATAAATTAATAACAGCGTTTATTTTAAAACTTTCTGATAATTCCTCTTTTGAAGTAGTTTCCTTTCTGTTTTCAGCAAAAATATTTTCCTCTTTTATTGTGAGTTCATTTGAAAATGGTCTCACTATTGGACCAAATATGTTTGTTGATATAAAACATGGAGAAAGAACTCTTTCTTGCTCAAATGATAAAGTCTTTTCTGAAATAAAGTGTTTTTCAAGTTTAGGCTCAGATCTATAAGGTTTTACAACCCTATTTGCTGATAATTCTAAAAAAACTTGTGATTTTTCTTTAATATCCTGACTGGTATACACAACGTGTCCAAAAGATGAAAACTCTTCTGTTGATAAAGCTGATATTTCATAACCTGATGAATTAACATTTATTTCTAAAGGAATATTGTTATCCGCTAAAGGTTGGGGATATGAATCGACCATATTTGATTCTCTCTGCAATGGGATTGTTTCCTTCTGTAATATATTACAATCATCAGAGCCTTCTAATAGTTCTAAATTAATTTCTTCTAATCTTTCAGGCAAAGGTTTGATAATAAAAGATTCCTTTTTGATTTTAACTTCAGGTACAAATGTTTCTATTGGATTATAATATAGTTTTGCAATCTGAACTGGCAAAGAATGTGATTCTTCTTCTAAAAGTGAACCATCAATATTCTTTGGATATGGATTAACATGAAGTTCTTTTTCTACTCTATGAACTTCATAAGTAGAGGGACTTTTCAGCTCAATTTCATCAACAATTTCAATATTTGAAGATATGTCTTCTTTCACAATAACTGGTGACTCATATTCTATGGATTTGCTGGAGAATAGATTATCAACAGTTGTTAAAGAAGTGATATCATTTTGACTTGAAGACTTTGAAGGTGTCAATGGCTCTCCAGGAAAAAATAAATTTTCTTCTGATGGTGAATACACAATAATGGTTGGGTTTTCACTAATTTCATCAGCTGTAACTTGAATAACTTTTGTAGGAAAAGCAATGCCTTGAGCATGGGCTAAAACTGTTTCAATATTATCCATATCTAAATAATGGTCAGGTTCAACATTTCTTTTAGATTCCAAGACTTTCCCAACTTCTGAAGAATCAGACAAAGAAATTGTTTTATCTCTTCTAAGAAATTCTTTATCAGATGTCTGCATAATTCCATTGTTATATTCTGGTAAATGAGGTAAAATAGTATCAGTGATGTCATCTTCAACTACTCTCAACACCCTAATTGGATATGTGATGCATTCAACCTGTGATAAGATCTCAATATCTCCTAACTTTTCTGTTTTAATCAATTCTTTTTCAAACTTCTGCACAGAAGATACAGAATAAATCAATTCAATATCATCTTCTACGACCCGTATAACACGTTGGGGTACACTGATGGCATTAATATAGTGAAGCATTTCATCTTCCTCGACTTGGGACTTTATGTTTCCGTCAGTAGTTGTATCAGATATTTTTTCTTGTAAAATATTCTCATTATGAGAAAATGGTATAGATTTTATAACTAAGGATGAAACATCAGAATCCTTTTCAATTAATTCTTTATGAAAGGTCAAAGATGATCTAGCAGACTCAGCTGGTGAAAAGATCTCAATTTCCCCTAAAGACTTTGTCATTACAATTTTTCGATCATGCAATTGATTTATTTCAGTGGTTTTCAAATGATCATATGTTTGTTTAAGTAGTAATTCAGATGGATTTACTTCTATTTCTAATTTCTTGGCTGGCACTGAGATGTTTTCTAAAAATAAACATTCATTTAAGACCTCTATGTTTTTCAATTGCTCACTGAATGTATGTATTGGCACTTCAGAGGGACATAATGAATTTTTTGAAATGGAGTCTATAACATTAAATTTTTCTACAGATGAATCCTCTATATTTAAATAAGTAGATACTTGACTTTCCCATTCATTTTTAAGAACATCGCATACTTGAACATCTGGTGAGTTAATGCCAAATTCTTGTAAACATTTTATAAGCCTAGGGGATGCAGGAATACATTCTGGTAACTCCATATCTTCATCAGTTTCATTCCTGTCAAAAACTAAGTTATCATCAACGTATAAATCTATATCACTATCATCATCCTCTTCAGAACTATTTAAATTATATTCATCTAAGGTCTCAATAGTAGTTACCATATCAGAAAAATGAACTTCTTTTTCAGAAAATCTCTGTTCTTGCACCTTGGTTTCTTCTGTATATGGTTTTTCATAAGTTTCATCAGATTCTGAAATAGATGGAAGTCTAAAAGCACTAAGCACAGACAGAGGTAACATTGTAATATCATCATCTGAAACTCTGATAACACGAGCATGTGGAATCAGTTCTAATTCAATTTGTGATAAAATCTTTCTTCTGGATAATTGAGAGGAAGCTTCATCAAAACTATCAGGACTGAATTCTCCTTGGTTAGATATTGAAGATAATGATTCTTGAAATGGGTTTTCTTTGTATTCCTTTATTAAAGATTCATTATTTGTTTCTGATGATAAAGTAGTTGCCCTTGAGCTATTATAGATAACATGACCAAAATGCGAACGAATGTTATCAGTATGCAGCATCTCAGATTCTGATGAGTCAAGGTTTGTTGCTGAAGGAATATCATTATTTTTCAAATGTTTAGAATAAGAATATTCTATATCTAATTCTTTTTCTTCTAACAAATCTGAAATGATTGTTTCTTCATTAAAATCCTCATTAGGACTTTCGAATACTTCTAAATTACAATCCATTAAGGGTGATGCAATATAATTTGTGGCTTGTCTCCATAATGTCACACTTAAAACAGGCTGTACAGGGCTGGAAATTGGTATTTTTTTAGGAGGGGGATTTAACTCATTTGTTTCCAAATTGTGAGGTAATATAAACAAACTTTCATCATCCCCTGAAACAAGATTTTCATCCAAATCATGAACTCTCTTTTCTGATGTGTCAATGGTAATAGGAAGGATGCCAATTCCAGCAGACTGTCGGCATAATAAGTTTGCAATTGATTTTTCTACTGTCTCAGTGGTCAATTCAATTTCACGTTTGTCTGGTTCAGAATAATTCTTGTCAACTATTTCATTTTCTTTAGCATTATCTTCTAAGGAAATAAATACATCAGTGATTTCATATGTAATGGAAATATCTTTATCTGATGGTAGTTCATTTTCTGATGGGACTGATTTGGTCAAAAGTGATTCATTTTCATCTATGATTAAATGAGAGACCACACTTTCACTGTTAAATGATTTAATAAATTCATTGTCAGTTTTTAAAGATGAAGTTATAAATGGACTAGCTAGTTCCTTATGTTCTACTTCCTTTGACAGCTGCCAAATATCTTCAAAAGCCTCTTTAATTATTAATTCAGATATATGAGTTGATATTTGAATGATAGATAACATAATTTCTTTAGATATAACATTTTGATTATTTTTTAAAATGTTGTCACTGTCTTGTGAAGAAGTTATTAAATAAATTTTGTCACAAGCATCTGAAAATCTACTTTTGCCTTCTGTATCATCAATAAAATTTCCATCTGCATTTGATTGAATTACATCTAAGAAATCAGGGTGGTATGAAACTGGTGATGGAGAATTCATTTTTCTAATTTGCGAAGATTCATTCAAGTCTGAATCTTGAGATTTTGGAATGTGAACTTGACTAAACATTTCAACTGGCGACGTAATCATCTTTGATTTCTTAGTTAGAAAAATCATTGGCTCTAGATTATCAGAGTCTATGTCTGTAACTAAAGGTTTACAACTAGACCAATCACTTGACTGCTCAGATACAATTGGTGAAGTGACAACTTTAGCAGCCACCTTCAATCCTGACTCCAATACAGAATTTTCTAATGAAGGAGATACTTTATGGGTGACAGGAACTACTGCTGTTTTTGTGGCTTGCCTCACTAGTGCCTGAACAGACAAAAATTCATTTAGATCCACACTCAAGCCTAAATTCTGCTCTAGACCTTGAACATCTGAAAAGGAAAGTTCGTCTGAATTATCCAAAGGAATATCAGTCCAAATCTCTACAGTTTCAGAAGGTAAAAGTTCAGTAACATCAGCCAAAGACATTCGTTTCCAGTGCTTATTTATTTTAACAAAATAGTCTTCAGCGGTTAATGAAGATGGTACAGATGTAGTAAGAACAATATCAGCAGCATGTTTTAATAATTTTTCAACTGGTGCAGAACCTTCTTCTGAGCTTTCATTAATTTTGGAAGGATCATCATCACATATATTATTAATGTTCTCTATAGGAGCTTGCCATTCAGATTTTGAGAATGAAGACATTTGTGTAGATGAGACACTTATACTGTCTTCAATATTGGTATTATCTAATAGTGTTTCACTAAACTGTGGATGCTGTTGAATTAGAAAATATGACGTACTAACAGATAAATCATCAGAGTTAATCTTCAATAATTCTTCCTGAGATGTATCTTTGTTAATATTATCCAATTCTGTGGGGGAATTAATAAAAACATATTCCTCCAAAAAAGGTTCTAAAAACATTTGTAAATCATTTGAGTCATTCTTTTGAACATCATTTATTTCAGAAATTTTAGAATAATTTGGGATATTTGGGGGGATCTCGTCTTCCACATTTTCTACTAAAACCCATTCATTTTTTTCTAGAAATGATGATTCAGGTGATGATATGTCAACATGTCTCTCAATTACTCTTTTATCATCAACAAATAATTCAGAAATTAGTTTTACATCTTTAAATGCTTTTAAATTCACATTTGTCTCTTTGGAAGGTGCAGCTAGAGATTCGTTTTTTAAGTGATGTATTTGATCTGAAAAACTTTCAGATTTTTTCGATACACATCGTTCATCATCATGCATTTCTTCATCAAGAATCTTTGTTACTTCATCAAAATTTTTTAGCATAATAGAATTGTCTTGGGTCTTACTTTGCTCTGGTTTAATGGACATGTCTCTGATCTTGCTTTTTTCTGGTTTAATAGATATCTCTCTGATCTTACTTTGTTCTGGTTTAATTGGTGTCAAATTGATATTTAGCATTTCTTCAATTTTCCACGCTACTAACAGAACAAGAGATGGAACTTTGGAACTCTCTAGTGGTAATTGCTCATAAAATTCCTTCTGGCTTGATAAACTTTCTTGTAATAATCTTTCTAAACTTGCTTCATCAACAAAAACATCATCATCAAATGAATCATTATTCCGAAACATGGGAAATATCTTAGAAGCAAGTGTATTATTTTCATTTGTTTGATATTTTTCAGCTTCGGGTACACAAATCAAAGGCTCAATGGAGTCATCATTTCTAACAGTGCTGGTGCTAAAATGTTTTTTCTCGGTGGTCTTTTCATTTAAAATTTCTGCTTCTACAATTTCAGCAAACAAACTTTTATTTAAAGATGGTTCTTCAAAAGATTTTTCTTCCAAAGCAATATTTTCTATTGTTTCATGAACAAGAATTGACGATTCAGACACTTTTCTTAATGTTTCTGCAATTGTTTTTTCAACTTCAATATTAATAGGAGTTGAAATCCAAGGTGAATATAAATGTTCATTTTGATTATTTAAGCTTTTTTGTGATGCCTTGCTTGATAGATGAGATTCAGGATGTTGAGTAGAATCCAATTTCCAATTCAGTGGAGTTCTTTCAAATGGACTCTCAACAGATTTTATAACTTCAAATTCAAACTTACTCTTTATGGTTGTCAATTCCTTATCCAGAAATTTTACATCACACTTTACTTCAATTTCGTCATCATACTCTCTGTCTGTGTTGTTAGACATAATGTCATAATCTGCAATATCAACATCCATTATGTTCTCTTCTAGTACACTATCACCCAATATATGATATACAGCATATTCTACAGCATCTTGGATAACAACAGTGTTTTCCTGTCGATCTGTAAAATTTTCAATCATCAGAGGTAAATCATCATTATCTAAATTTAATTTTCGGTAAGATAATAATTCTGGAACATCCTCAATTATATTTAAATCTTCCATGCTTCTGTTATCATTAAAGGAATTATTTGCAGATGCAGATTTTATCACTTCTAATTGAGAATTTTTGTTAATGCTAGTTTTAGAAGGAGCTTCAATCACAAGAAATCTGCCTCCAAGGGCTAATTTTTCTGTTGGAATTAATATATCTAATTCATCATCATTCTTGTCATCAGCTTCACTTATCTCAGCCCTATCTTTTGTAAATGCTTTATTTTCTATGGTGACTTCTGCTATTTTTGTCTTGTTTGTTTTATTAATGTTTTCAGTATAATGTTTATCTTTCACTTTAAGCTGATAAATGGTGTCGCTGGGATCATTATTTTTTCTATGTTTATTATCTATTTGAGAAGATGTACTTTTTGCATTCATAATTTGAATAGTGGTTTCAGGCCTATTTGATTCATTTTCCATTTTAATAATGTTAGTTGCATTACTTGTTTCATTAGATAGCTGGATAGAGCTAGATATTTCTTTAGATCCTTCTTCAGGAATAGTTTCATAGATAGAATGATCAGGTAGGTTTTCATATATTGGATCGAACAATTTAAATTCGTTTGCAGTTTTATTATCTGATATTTTTTCAGTGGATAAATACATTGGTTTAATATGAGAATCCTTTACGTTACTTTCTAGTGTAGGTTCGTCAAGATTAAAAGCTTGACGGGCTCGAACTGTTTCTGCAATAAAGTCTCTACTTTCAAATGGCAAAGGTTGAGGTTTTGCTATTACTTCCTCGTCATCAGTATAATCAATTTCTGGTTCTGGAGGAATGCAAAGGAAAGTGGTATTCTGAGGCATCTTTGATGTTTCTAAAGTTGGGGTTAAACAATACTGATCATGCCATCTCCGAGCTAATTTGCTATTAGAATCAGAATCAATTGTTGAAGAATCTTCAATATCACTATCACCACTGTACATATCATCAGAGTCCAAATCAACTTTTTCATAAGCATATATTCCACTTTGATCATAAACATAAATTTCTTTACTACCAAATGTTACTTTAGGACTACCTTTTATAGTTCCTGAAGAGCTATCAGAGTCACCTTCAGAACATTCAACAACAAGAGACTTCCTATGTGAATCATAATCCCTAATAAGTTTATTTCTGTTTGGGGATAAGGGAGATTGTTCAACATAGTCTAATGACTGGTTTAAAGATTCATGTACTTTGGATTCACTTACTTCAGCATGAATATGAGACTTGGTTAGAACATCTAGAGTTTTTCCATCTTTATGTTTCGTCCTGGGATGAACAGATTTATCTCGATTTGATGAAATAGGTTTTTCTTCTGACATTTTCAATTCTGAAGGTATTATATCTTCCGATTCTACTAAATCTTGAAATTTGGTAGCAATCATCAATTCAATTTCACGGTTTTTTTTGTTTAATTCAGCGCTTTCTTCTTCAGTAGTACTTTTAGATGGCGAGCTTTTAGGATGTGGTAAATCATTAGGCTTATCTGAATTTTCATGCTCCAATTTAGGCATTTCAGAAATAATTTTTTTCTTGTGGTCTTCTGAATCTTTGAACTTTGAATATTTTTGTTGTTTTTCTTCTGGGATTTTGTTCCAGGAATTATCATTAAAAACTTCTTCTGTAACTACTTTATAGTTTAACAAAGTAACAGCTGGTCCTTCCTGTTTGGCTTGGCTTTCTACTTCATCAACACTTTTGATCTTAGAAATAAATCTCTGTTGAATGATATCTGGCTCCTCTTCAGATGAACTTCTCATTTCACGATTGGTATACGTCACAAATGTCACATCACTGACTTTACTCCAGTCATCATATTTATCCTCAGTTTTGATCTGGGAATTATGATGAATAGCTTGTGTTTCTTTTAAAGTATTGTTTCTTTTTGATAAAATTATATCTTTCCTTTTCTTTTCAGACATGTTACTGGTTATACTAGATAATTCATATAGTTTTGTGCCAGTTTCTGTGTATTTCTCCATCTTTTGTTCAGTAAGACAATCCTCTATATTAAAGTCAGATGATGGTTGTATATTTTCAGCCTTATTATCAGAAGCATAATTTGGTATTGTTGTGCCAGAAGATAACAAAGACACACTAGTGGTTTCTTGAATAACAGAAAATGAAGTTGTAATTATTTGAGAATCATTTATATAATTTTCATCACCTTTCGAATTCTCAGAGTTTTCAAATACACTTTTATCATCAGCCATTAGATTGCTAGAACAATATTTCTCTAATCGCGAAGCCTGTTCTTCTTTAATTGCTTTTAATTCATAATCACCTTCTAGTTTTTCAAATATATTAGAACTTTCAGAAATTGAATCACTAAATTCAGTACCTTCACTCTCTGTAAAAATTTCTTCTTTTGGATTAAATTGGCTCAAAGGTTTAGTGCTTAATTCTGAAACTTCACTCTCTCCGCTATCTTCAGTGATGGGTGCTAATACATTTCCAGATGTCTGTTTATCATGATAGCCAGCTTCTTTGAAATCAATATGATGATCCACATTTACAGAATAAATATCTTCAACCATTTGTAAAGGTTTAAAACTTAATGTCTCAATTAATACATCTTGATTACTACTTGATTCTTCAGAATGTTCCGATGAAGATGATGATGATGAAGAATTAGAAGAAGTCTCTTCAGTTTCCTCATCACTGTCATTGGTCTCCTGCTCACTTGTACTTTCTGCAAATATATTTTTTAATTTAGAAAAGGAAGATTTAGGTTCCATAATCTCTGTGTTAAAAGAATATGATCCATGTTTTGTTTTTGCAGAATGTAGTTTTTTATCATTTGCTTCAGTGGAAGCATCAGATGAACTAGGTGATATAGACTGATTAAGAGTGCTAGTTATGTCTGTTTTTAATTTTTGATGGCATAATATTTCCTCAATAGTATTTTTGTTTTTCACAGGACTAACTGAATGAACCAATGGGGTAATTGGTGTAACATTTTCTCCAATTGAATCAAAATTATATTGTATGAGTTTTGAATCTTTCTTCATAGTATTACCAAAATAAATTATAGTATTTTCTAATAAATTGCTATCTTCATTTATCTCGGTAAAGGATTCATCGAGATAATTTTCTGCTGTGTATATATCCTTACTATCACTAGTATCATCAGTTGATGCGTGATCAAGAAAATCTTCTTCTGTATCACTAGTCCAAACTTTATTGAATTCATACGGCAAAACAGCAGCCTTACCTTGGGCCAAAATATCTTGAACTTCCAAATCTGATTCACTTTCAGAATGGGTGATATAATCCACATCTTTTTGAAAATGAACTTGTTTTTCAGAAGGCTTATTAAGGTCAGAAGACATCTGAATAGCTGATATTTCCTGCATGTATTCAGAAATTCTTTCTGAGGTCAATAAAACACCCTCTGATTTATTAACAATTTCTTCAGAATAAAGAGCAATTTTGTCAGACACTTCATCAGAATAATCAGAATTTTCTTCACTAGTACTATTCAAATAAGAACCAGAAATGACATGTAGTTCACAGCCTTCAAATTCTTCACTGCTGTGACTAGATAAATCATCATCTTGCACAAACTCTTCATCAGTCAAATCTGGCCCAATAGCTTTATTCTGAGAAGTATCTATCCATGTCATACTTGGAGAGAGTTGTGTATTGATATTTTCTACTTGCAATTTATCTTCCATTATTGCATTTAGTTTGTTTTCAACAAAAGCTTGTTCAGTTTCATTTTTGCTAATTTCTAGATTCACTTTTTCATTTTGATCAATTGCTTTTTGTTTTTTAAGATTTTCAATGTTACTTATTTTGTCTTTTATGACAAAGCCGGATGAAGTTGGAACTAATGTCACACTGACATCAACAGATTGTCTCTCAAATGATTGGTCATTTAATTCTATATAAGTTTCTATTTCTTCTGGTGTTGGACTTTCATCTCCACACAATGTTTCATTATCACTTTCACCTGGTTCAAGGGTACATGACAAATCCTTTTCATCATGTGACAATTCAGAAGCAGTTGTAGCATCAGTGCTGGTATTAAGTTTGTCAAAGATGACTTCACATGTTGCCCTATCATCTTCAGAAAGACTTGGGCTATCACTAGCAGACTTGGGAGATCCCTTTTCATTCGGAAATTTCATTTCAAAACTATCTGAGTATAACTTGTACTCATCTGGGACAGACTCCACATTTGTTTTGTCTTCTTTATCTAAATAGTTTCTAGCTTCTGTTAATGCCAAAATCAATTGTTTAGAAAAGTCTTCAATATAATTTGTATCATTTGAACTTTGAGTTAAGCAAACATCAGATTCAGTTTTATACTGACCAGTAGTCGATGTTTCTTCTTTGCTTTGTTTAAAGTCATCTTCAGGAATCATGTCCATTTCTTGCAATGTAACACCCAATATTTTTTTAATATATTCATCCTGATGTTCTTCATTATAATCAAAATAATGTTTGTCACTACTAAACTCTTTTATCAATTCAGTCTCTCGTTTATTCACAGTTTCCTCTTTGTTTTTATCAAAATCTGGTTCTTTTAAATTTTCAATATCCTGGCAATGTGTTTCCAAGTTAATGTTGGATTCACCATTTAATTGATCACTTATCGATACCAAAGGTTCATTTAATAAAGTTTCAATGCTATTGTAATTAGTTACAATTTCATGAGAATACAAATCTGGAAGTATTTCAGAACTATGGAGAGGTGTTATCAATTTTTTAAATTCATCTTGGTTTTCATCAAAACTAGGTATTTCTGTTTTATCAGCATCCAAACAACATATTACAGGGTTAGTGGTCCTTTCTTCATCTAATTTATCATATACATCTGCTGAAAATTCCTTTAACAAATTTTCATTGCTTTTGTTATCAGTGATACTAGCTGATATTTGCTTTGTTGGTGAATTGGAACAGGGCTCAAGTAAAGGGTCCATTTCGGTATCATAAGGCAATAGTTCTTTCATGTAACACTCTGGTGAGGATGCCTCTGAATTAAGATTATCTAAGTTATTTACAACAAATTTATTGATTACTTCAACTCTGTCAACATCACTACTATTATTTTTTAGTAAATTTTTAAATTTTGGTACAGATTCAGCATGTAATATTTCATCCATGTCTAACTTGTTCAATTCTATTGTTTGTTCCAAACTTAAATTAGTTATAGAGTCATCAAAAACTATGAGAGATTGAAATTGGAATTCATCATTTGAGCTACTATTAATGGAAGATTTCAAGCTTTCAGTTTCATTAGTTTCAAAATTGTCCAATTTAGATTCTGATAATGGATCAAGGTTTGATGTATTTTCAAATATGTTAGTTTTAGTGGCTTCAGATGGAGCAGTATCATTCATAATAGTGCTTATAGCTTGTTTGTCATCTAACTTTTCAAAATTAGCCTCAGAACATGTATGAGATTGGCTTAAAACATTATCTAATGGAATTAAGGATTGCACATACCTTTTTTCATGTGGTTCTATTTCAATTTTAGCCCCTGGTTCTTCAAGAGCTTCTACTTTACATTCAGATTTAAAGGTATTTATTGTCTGATTCAGTGTAGACTTTTCTAAAACTGTTCCTGAAACATTCTCAATTTTTTCAAAATACATTTGATTATTAAGATATCTTTTTTTAGCAGTAATTTCATCATTTTCTCTTTGAATAATTGGCCGTTTTGGTTTCCTTAATCTTGACTTTATGTGTGGACGTGCCTGTATAGCAACATCTTTGGTCTCTTTAAAAGAAAGGGAATTTGATGAATTGGAAGAATTTTGGAAATCCATTAGGTTAGGCTTATCAGTCAAAGTAACTCCTTGCTGGACAGATGCTGTAGAGGGTAATAATCCCAAAAATATTTCAGTTATGTTCTGCTCCCTAACAATTGATGCATATTTTTCAGTGCCGATATCCTCTGCATGTTTGGTTGGTGTATCTATAATTGATGGACTTGGATGAGATGGTCGAGAAAATAAAGAATTTACAGGATCAGTCTTATTGCAAGTAGAATTTTCTAGTAGCAAACTATTGGAAGATTTTTGTCTATCGTTCAATTCTAAAGAACCCAATTTCACATTTGTTTCTTCATCCAAGCATTCTTTTATTTTACAAACTACATCAGCACCAAGTAACTGTTCTGCCAATTTTACGTCACCACCAAAAATATCTACTATGAACTGTTCAATTTGAATAATCTCAAATAAATCATCAGGGCCTAGCTGCTCTTTTTTATGCCTTAATAATTGTAAAATCAGATCTTTTTTAGAAAGATCTTGTTTTTGAGTATTTATGTTCATTTTTATGGATTCATTCGCCGATAATGAATCTGAATTCATTACAAAATTAGTCATATTTACATTAGGCTCATCTGGATTTCTGAAATCTGTTCCACAAGCAACGTTTTCAGTTAACACCATATTATGCTTTGTTCTAGAACCATCTTTGGTTGATGTTTCATGCTCAAACATGTATTGGTTTTCATGAATAATTTTACGTTTAACAGTTAATTCAGATTCAGTTGAAGTTAGTGGTGTAATCAACATTGGTGATTTATTTGAAAGGTCTAAATGTTGCATAGGTCTCTTTTGGGATTTAATATCATTAATTATTTTTAATATAGCCATTTCATCAATTGTTGATGGACAACTTTGAGTTGCTGTGTCTTGGACATTAAACTGGGTGCCCACTTCAATGCTTGAAGTGGGATGGGAATCTCTTTTGGTTTTAACATGACTCAGATGTCTGGAAGAATGCCGAACTTGAAATGGATTAATTGCTGGGGGAAAATTACCTGAGAATTTGGTAGCTGATAAATCAGATGTTTGGGATAAAGAATCAGAGTGATCCATAGCCTCCATTTCTGAAAAATGAATGCGCCTCCAGTCCTCTAATAACTGTGTCTTCCCGGAAGCATTGTCAAAAGCCCTGTAAATCAATTCATCCAAAGAGGGCTGTTCTTTGTTTACATGCCTTTGTCCACCTATAGAATACTGTGTAGAAGCATGCCTGGTTTTACCCTTATGGATTGAGGCATGCCTTGGTTTACTCTTATGTAAAGATCGTCTTCTCCTTACCTCAGGGGAATGACCACAAGCCTTATCAGAGGTTCGGGAGAGGGAAGGGTGTTTATCTGTTTGTGTTTGCACAGAACGTTTGTTTTTTCTAAAGTTAGAGAAATCATTATTAGCTGCCAACCCAAATGCCAAACTTTGGTTATGGCTGTTTTGAGATTGTAAAGAAGCCAGACTAGAATAAGAACCATCACCATCAGGACTACTAATGTTACCACTACTACTGCTATCCCCAGAATTATTATTGGTAGTAGCTAAATAAAGAATTGTACGAGTTTTAGATTTTGTTAAAGCATTGACCCCACCAGATGGTCCCCTTTCTGCCCTTTTGGAGGACCGAACAGATTTATGTGAGCCATCTAGTGATAAGAATAAGAAACACACCACAATAATGTTAGAAACTGAATTATAGTCAGTAAGTAAATATAATTAGTAGTTAGGGACAACATAGTGATTTTATTCAACAAAATAATCTCCTGAACAAATTGCAAAAAAAAAAAAAAAAATTAATTTCATTAATAAAGATTTGAATAAAAATAATAAATAAAGACATTTTTTTTTTTCAAATGCAAAATAGAGCAACAAAAAAAAATGCATAATTTATTTAAATGAATCATTTGGTAGAACGTTAATTCATAAAACATTGAGACTAATGTATAAATATGAGGAGAAAATGATAAAGTTTTTCAATATCTAAAACATATCTTTCTTTACATGTCAATGCTATATACGTAGATGATTATCCTCCTCTCCCATCCCCTTTCCTTTCCTTCCTTTCCTATCAGCCAGAATGTTTTTCAGGGGGAAAAGTAAAAAAAAAAAAAGGAGAAGAAAAAAAAAGGTGGTCAAATAAACTCAGATTGTATTAATTTTATTAAAAGTATATCATTGAATATAATTGAATTTTATTTTAATTTGATTTTTAGATCAAAAATATAATAGAATTTCTTTTATTAAAAAACAACAACGTATTTCAAGCAGATATAATAATTATTATTATAAGCGTTGAACAGATTTTTAATAGTAGTCTACTGTATACTAAATCAGCAACGAAGAAATACAGATTGGTTTATTTTTTTATTCTTTTTTTTAAATTTCAAATGTAACGTATTTTTTATTTTTTTTTATTATTGATTTTCAAATATTTTTATTAAAAAGAAATATCCACTAGAAAAAAATAAAAAATAATTAAAAACAAAATACCGGTAGTTATTTACAATTCAATTTTTAAAATAATTGTCTTTAGCTCCTCCCCCTTAAAACAACATTGTCCACTTACACACCAGGGGAGATATTCTGTGATGTCATAGATAGAAATAAATACAGCTTGCTGTACTTAATTATAGAATATTTGCTATCTTTGTCAGCATAAGCCTGGATATCCTATGGAATAAGTGTTTAAATACTTGTAAAAAATCATAATCAAATTCATCCTTTGTGCTATTATGGTCCAATTAGTTTTTTTTTTTTAAATCAAAATTACCTTTAATACAAGTTGAACATACCTCTATTTACATGTTAAATCATTACAAAGAAAACAGTTTTAGAAAGAATTTTGTCATCAAATTAATCTCAAACCCCCCAAAAAATGTGAACGTTTCAATTTGTAATCTCAGACTGAGGATAGCAATAGTATTAATTTTATCTGTAAATAACTTCTCTTTTTTTATGCATTTTAAATTATTTTTTTCCAGTGGAATTTTTTTTTTTTAGTAATTATCTTTGAAAATCAATAATAATAAAAAATGTAAAAAATCAGTTACATTTGACCTTTAAATTTATAAACTTTATTTTGTAATTTCTAACAATACAGATGAGCTTGATCTGCAATATTAAAATAAAATCAGAATGCTTATTGTAAAAATTATACACAAGGAAGTAAAACAAAAATGCTGAAGCACATTTTTCAAGGCTTTTTTCTTAAATTTTTTAAAGGTTAACATCCTAAATACATTTAAAAAATTTTTAACTCTTCGAAAATAATACCAATTAAAAGTACACTATATTCTCTTTATTTTTAAAAAATGCACCGTTTTGATAATATTTTGCTAGCCAAATTGATTTAATTTTTTCATCATAGTGTGAAGGAAAAGTAAGATATTCTTAAACATGCATTCAAATGTAAGGAGATTAAATGAAAGAAAAAATAGTTCTAGACTATAGACCTCATTTTTCAAAATTGAACTCTTTTAGAAAACTGTTGCTTTAGATGAGCTCCTCGTGTAAATGGACAATCATATAGAAGAACATTGTTCATCCCCCACTCAGACTGCCCCACCTCTTTTAGCTTCACTAAATGCAAAGAAAAAGATTGGTTAGAAACTAAAACAATCCTCCACAATTTCCCCTTACTAATTGTTATCTTTCAGAGCTGTTCAAAGTATTCAAACAGTGGTTTTATAGTTTTGGACCAGTAATGTCATGATTGAAATGTTTCCCATGTCCACTAATTTTTATGCTAAGCTAATTGAATTCAACTAGCCTCAGCTTTTAATTCATCCAGATAACACCTTCCATGATGCAATGTGGGCTTTGTTTAAATTATAACAGAGTTATAGAAAAACTATCTGATGAGGTCTAGTATTGTCTGATGAGGGTTAGTCTTGTTTA
>PXIH01S0012514.1:11167-22925 GCA_003024985.2 Euperipatoides rowelli | reverse complement strand
AAAAAAAATGGGGCATGTAAATTTGAAATGGGGCATGTTGACTTCTTAATCAACATGCCCACAGGGCATGTTCTTTTTTGTTCACCATTTCGAGCCCTGCAGTACATCAGTTATTGTTCCCAATTTATTGTCATATATAATATAATACAGTATTGTCTTGTTACAGCCTAAGACACACACACCCACAACTACATAAAGTTAGCATCACAGATTAAGTGCTCTACAATCATGTAAAGCCTTGTGGCTCAAATAAATATTAAAACTGAAATTTTCATTATTACTTAAGTTAAAGTGATATTTAAAAATACATAGAAAGCATTTTTTTGCTAATTGTGCTGAGTCAAAAATTACCAAAATCTTTTAGATTCATTAGCATTAAATTGAATTAAATTTGGATAAAATGCTAATGGCAGCTTAAAGGTTCTGCTTCTTAATATCACAAGTATTTATGGCACTGTAGCATTATCTCTGTTTTATGGTCAATAATACCATTCACACATTTCTTCTGTTAGTCATTTTAAAAATAAAACAGGGAAATATAGGCTATCACATGACATTTTGTAATGTGATACTCTCATTTCTTTCAATGAAAATATTAATTATTAATTTATTTTTCAAGGTTATAATTAACATTTTTTTTTCATTACAATTATATTTTATGTGATATTGAATTTCTACTACTCCATACACCACACACCGACACACACAAAAAGTTTTTTTTTTTTAAATTATCCTTAATAAACTTTAAAAAATATAATGGAATGAATCAATATTTCAATAGCCTATTATCACAATGCCATCAAGCTATTTGATATTATGGAATTTATGGCCAAGTATCAAGTTAAAAGTAAACACAAGTTGATGACAAATTATATATAAAAAAATCTTTTGATGCTGATCATGCTGTTATTTTAGAAGCTAAGGCCATGTAAAAATGTTTCACTGATTTCATAATCTAATCTTGTCGAAAATCAATGATCTTTAACGCAGTGTTTCAAATTAACCCCTTGTTGATGAATGCAGTTAATGGATGGAAAAAAAGAAAACAGATGCTTTCTACCCCATGTTATAGTAAAATTACTTATACAGTATGTAGCAGATATAGACCCAACTTGTAAAGTGATGATTTCTGTTTTTTCAACAAACTAATTAGCCTAGATCGATCATTAAAGAAAATTTTCCAGTTGTAATATTTGACTTTTAGACTGCTGTTATGCAGGAATATTTTATGAGTCTTGATGCACCTACCAAGGGCATCCGCAGAAAAAAATTCCGGGGGGGGGGGGGGACAAAATTTTTTGATATTAATTGTAAATATTTTAATAAGTTTTTTTTTTTGTTGTTTGTAAAGAAAAAAGTTACAATCTATATTTTTCATTATAAATATTTTGATAAGCTTTTTTTTATTGTATGTACATTTGATAACCATTAATCGATACTTCACAATTGTAATATTATTAAAGATTGACAACTTTATATTAAATAACCTATATTTTTGGTTAATCTCATTTTTTCAGGGGGGGGGGGGCTTAAACCCCTTGCCCCTTCCCCTGTGGACACCCTTGGCAGCTACAACACTCATTGATAAACTAGTGCAGTATCTGATTTGCTATTACATTTACAGTATTTGTTTTTAATTGTAATAATTGATTGTCTTTTTATATCACTTTTTTTTTTAAATAATGCTGCAACTTTGTTGCATTCAAAACGCATGATTGATGAAATTTGATCTGCTACAATTCTTACTCAAATCTTCCCCTATGATGATGATGATGATTAACCGTTTCGGCCACTTTATGGACCAAGGATCGCCAAGCCCGCCTTTCTTTGACTGCTAATCGTGGCCTAATAAATTTTATAACTCATTTAATAGCCTAAGAATATTTCTATTCATTTTTATAATTGAAATTTATTTCTAAATCCTATTGCAAAAACCAAAATTTTTATCTTAGGAGAGTTTGTTTAGAGAGAAGAGGCAATGTGAGATTTTTAGTAAGAGGATAGTGTTGATGGTAAATAATTGTAGTTAAAAATATATATTTGGGGAAAGGGTGAAGGAGGGGGCTAAAATATATATACTTAATGTAGATAGAGATGGAGATATAATAGCATTTTATATAAAACAAAGTTGGAGCCGGTAGTGTAAGACATCTGTGTGAGGGAAGTTTTAAAATATCCAATGATTATGGACCAGGTAATTTACTATATCCAGTTTAATCGTAGGTACATAATCAATTAAAGCGCAACTAATATTTTCACATCAAAATACTAAATTAGTATTTTATTTTCAGTTAGTCAACCTTTTAATACAATTAATAAAAATCACACTCTCCATTCACGTAACAAGATGGAGACAGACAAAGACTTGAGTTAATATTTCCCATGATTATAAATTGAAATGTAAATTAAATTCCCAGTATATAAAACATTACATATTAATCATTATGAAAATGTTCTTAACAATAATTAGTATATAAATTGTTTACTAACAACGATAAAATTCAAATCAAAACTAAAAAATATGTGTGACTATAAGATAAAGCCTGCCCCACTCTGTGATTCAAATGTGTCTCATTCTTCATCACTAACATAAATTGTTTAGGTTACATAGTGATTATATAGCAACACCAATAATGGGCACGTTAATCATAAATATAAAAATAATTGCATAGTATTAACCATAGTGCCAATTAAATGATCAGTTAACAGAAATTATTTAACAGAACCCAATATATGCTATCCGTGGATAAATCCTGACACAGTTAATGTGCCGTTGCTATACCGTACATGGATGAATTCAATTAACACACTCTAGCCAAATGGCAATTATATTCCAACAGGAAGAATCACTGAAATTCTAGGAATTTTTGATAGCTTTTAAATCAAGATAGATGGTAATTGAGTGAAGCAAAGCGCTAACAAAAGAAGTTCCCAGAAGGAGGTAGGAGGTAAGAACAGCTGGGGAAAGCTAAAGGTAAAGTTGCTTTAATTTTTGACTGGCTTTTTTCAATATTATAATTAAGGCAACATTCATAATTTTCTATAAAAAAATAATGTAAATAGTCTATGTCTGAAGGTATTGAATTATGGACATTTAGCCTTTAACCTCTACTGTATTTGTAATCATATGATCACTGAGCACATGTCTAAAAATTGAGTATATCCATCTGTCATTATTTTATTATGTAGGTATACAGAAAGTTGTGCTGACCACATTAGATTTTTTGAGGAATTTGTTAAATGGTGTTGACTAAAAGAATCCAATTTCACTTTAGATCCAAACAGCTAACAGGAGCCAATATGACCGTTAAACTCTTGGCCTAAAATTACAAATTTTGGACTAAAAGTGTAATCTATAACTTCCTACAAAATTATATGCTGAATTTGTATTTGCTTAAAAAATAGCTCATTAAGAGGCTGTTATCTATGTTCCAAGAGGAAACATTTCAGTATAATTCATTACGTTGAACCTGGTGAAAATATTTAAAAAATTCAAGTGCCAATAATGCTCTCGATTCAATTATAGGAGTAGGTAAAGTGTTCCTTGCCCTATGTTGTCAGCCAGAAGAGTACACAAAAAATTTATTGTTCTCTAAAAATGTTAATGACAGGAGAAACATAGCTGGAAGTTAACGACTTTACAATGTCAGCTGCTGAGCAGCACTTTGTACTACACCTGACCTCCATGTGTTCATACGATAGTTTATAAATCTAAGTGATTAAAAACAATTTTTAATACTTAATTTGTTATTATTTCACATCATAAGAGGCAAGGAATCATTATGGGATACAAAAACATGCAATGAATTTCATTCAAAATTCTATATGACTCCATTTTATAGTTGGTTCTGCTAAATCTGAATTTAGAATGTTAGTGGCTTTCAAGGGTTCCCAGTCTTTTAGATATTGTATGCATTTTTACACTTATTATGCTCCATGATCCATGCTGATGTTCCAAATTAAAAAAGTAGAATAAGGTATGACAAAACGTTGGTTTTGTGTTCTGCGCATGACATTACGACGTCATATGGAAGTGCAAGCAAAATTGAAAGCATTTAAAATTTTACATAATTTACAAAAATGAACTACCGGGTAATATTAAACCTATTGCTTTCATTTAATGTTTTATATCTTACTAGTAAAAGAAACTACACACGGGATACAAATAAGCTTCAAAATGTATCTCACACTGTTTCTGGAGTAATTAGAGCTCCCAAGTTATACATTTATCCAGCAAACTTTGGAGCTCCTAAACTCTTAATTTTCAAAAAGTTATACCCTAAGGCAAAGACACTCACAGAGAGACCAAAATAGAATCAATCAAATCTGCTTTATCAGGGTTTCAAATCAAATATCATTGTGCCATGATGATAGCAAACCATACCGCTATGTACACAGACATTTCTAGATAGTCTTTTATTATTACCGTATCGATTTATTTCAAATTTAAGTGTAGTTAATTATTAATTTTTTTGATAAGTAAAAGTTTATTAATTTTTATAAGTGGTTAGTCCCTGATTAAAGTTGGGTTTTCATTCTTGGAACTGGCACTGTTAATTGATTTTATTCTTTCCCTAGGAAAGTATTAAAATCGTTGAGTTCCAGCTCCTTCCCCCATATTTATTTATTGAAGTATTTATTGATTGATGGCTGTAGGATATTTAAATGGTTCTTTAATGCTCAAAAAATGCTAACTTCCTCAAAATGCTAAATGCTTTATCAACAAAAGCATTTAGCATTTTGAGAAATTATTGTAATGAGAAGAAACAAAGATTGATATTGCAATGTAGCCTATTTGAAAGTTAATGGGTAGGCTACATCTCACCAAATATGAACATTTTTACAAAAAAAATCTGTAGCCTACAATTTGAAAACGTAGTCTGTATTTTCTTCTAACAAAACAATCACTTTGAAGAATTGTATGGAAAAATATTTTTTTTTTTAAATTAAAATTTTCATCTGATAGTAAAATATTTTAAAATGCATGTGTACTGGGCTTTCAGTGGTTAAGTTATATGAAATAAAAGCACCTCCACCGAATATTAATAATAATCACTTTTAGAATAAGCTTATGTAGTTTAAAAGTAATACTGGTACATTTTTAACTTTTAAAAAGGAAAACACAAGATATAGAGCTAATAACTTTGTTTATATGGTTACGACAAAAAAGGGTAGCCTATTTTAAAGCAAAACAACGTACTGTAAAAATATGCAAGCAGTGTTAATTGGGAACTATCATAACATTTTATCAAATTACAGCTTGACTAATGACCAATTATAATTACATGATCAGTAATATTCTACTTTTAGCTCTAATTGGAAATAATTTAGCTAGTTCATAGGTTCCAACACCCCCTAGTCCATAATAGTTAATTTTATATGAAATATTAAATATTGCTGCATATTATCTGTACCTAATGTATCTGTTTATTTAACTTCTCAACAGATTTATAGATAGTTATAAAAATAATGTTTATAATGACCTCTATCACTTATCACTCATGACTATTTATCACGGCGAAGCACATAAAAATTATAATGCATTCCTAGAGCTATCCCTTTTATAGATTTGATTTTGTGCACGTATTAACTTGTATGCATAGAATATATATATATATATATATATATATATATATATATATATATAGATATATATATATATATATATATATAGAGAGAGAGATGACGATCTTGGCGGGGTTTTCAAAATCACGTTTTATTTGTGCACTACCACCACTAGTCGGCTACTACTACTGCTGCTAATAGTATTACCGTACTACTACTTCAACTGACAAACTTTGCCCATTGATAATTCAAAATATTTTTAAAATGTTTTGGTGCTGATAGGGTAGGTACGCCACGGCCGCCCCTCTTAACTTCCTCAACGCCCCCCATTTGCCTCTGGATCCGCTACCGCCCCCATAGAAGGCTCCAGCGCCCATTGGAGGGTGGTATCGCCCCCGTTGGGAATCTATGAGCTAGTTGCTTTAAAATTCCTGTAAAACAAAAATAACAATTTATTTAGAAATGTCTTTAAGAAATCCATCAATGAAATCCACAATAAAAAGCATAGGATTGATTAAATAAGGAGGGAGGGTGATTTTTATTTCACGGTATTATGTAACGAGCTTCAATTTGAGTCATTTTGGATTTGAATCGTTTCGTCATTAATTTGCTGTTAAATAAAGACTATTTTTTAATTTTTAATTTGATTTTTATTTTTTTATGGGGTGATGTTTTCTTCTTCAGAGTTTTATGCTTTTATATTCATATTGATTCTCCCTACCCTTTCAATAAAATTATTTTTAAAATCACTTATTTATTTTATGTGGAAATCTGAAAACGTTGAGTCTATAGGCCTATTGTAAAAGTCTTTCAGCTAAAGCTGACCTTAGAGTCCAAAGATGAATGTAAAAGAATAATTTTAAAAACTTTTAGCTCAAATCTTGTCACTTGGTGTTAAAAAAAAAAAGAAAAAGATTTTAAAATAGCATTAATTTATCAAAATTCAATTTCTTTTGGCCACTTCACTTTAAATTTTAGATGACATTTTTACAACTTTTTTTTACATCCATCTGCACATTCAAGATTACTGTATCTATTGGAGAATTACCAACCTCAATTTAATGAACTCAGCTGTCATTTTCTATTTTCTTCAACGTTGCCTATCTATGCTAAGTTTTTCTGTTTGATCTTGATTTGTCTGACCTTTGAAATAATATTTTATCATCTAAAAATAATGTGTTTTCATCATTCCACACACACACACCCACACACAAAATAAATATTTGTCATGGTGGAGTTGGCTGTTACAAAATTGATTTCAGATATTAGAGATTGAATAGAATCATTAAAAAGTAATGATTCATTTATACTTAAGGAAACAGAATTTTGAGTTAGCCTAAAGAGAGAGAGAGAGAGAGACAGACAGACAGAGAAATAGAACCACTGGCTCAATAGAGCAGCTGATTAAACAAGTGGATTTGTATAGCTATTATACAAACAAGAGTCTCATACTTGATTTAAAAAAAAATATTCTTGAAATGAGAATTACACCCTTCTAATATTTTTTTTATTAACAATTAAAATGACCGTGTTTACATACTTTCAGTTTACAAGGTTATGTAATTACAATCTAAAAGCATTTTAAAAGTCACATTGCATTGTTGTTTATGTAAAAGTCAAAAGTCTGCATCCACCCTTTAAATAACTACAGTACATTTAAGCATAATAATATTCTTAGTGTGATTATCAATTTTTTTTTAAATTATTTTCTTTAAATTTTACAATCTTTACAAAGTGTTTAATAAATCATAATTAAAAGATGTAATTCCTTTTAGGAAAAAAAAAATATTTTACTGCAGCCGTAGACTTGCATTCTCACATTGAATTATGCGCAGTTTGTTAATATGGCTTTCATTAAAATTTTAAATTTTATGCAAATTTATATCACTCTCATCACCCTATACACAACCCCCCTCCCCCCCAAAAAAAAAAACTGCTAAGGTTGCTCCCAAAATGTCAGGGAAAGTTTGATTAGAAAAAAAAAATGCCATGTCCAAGTCTTTAGGCTGGCCTCTGAATCTGATTCAAAGCACAAGGTTTTGGGCAGCCCTCGCAGTTAAAGACGCATTTGAGGAAATGTTAAAAAGATGCAATTTCACACTCCCCCGGGGCAAAGCTCCAGATGCAATTATAGAAATGTTTGCAAATTTTTCACCCTCTCCGATAAAACGCAAGGCAAATTTTGAAAAATGAATGATCTAAGCAAGAGGTGTATACAAAAAGGTCTCGGAAATAAAACATCAAACAAATAATACTAATAAATGCGGCAAATGCTTAGAGTGGCTTTTAGTTAACAGGATGTTCGCTGCATTAGGAGTTTTTAATTTAAAGCTGATTTATTGTGTATCTTAAAATATTAAACTAATTTTGAAGCACAATAATGTTTTTATTGCTTTACATTTTTTTTTTTTTTTTTGAGAAGTTTAAAGAACATCTTATCTGAAATTAAAATAACACCTATCATGATCGATCAGGATTTCTACAATTTGCTACCAAATGCTTCAATAATTACTTTAAAAAAATTGAAATTAAAAGTGACATTCTTGGATTTTTTTATGATTAAAAATTTCAAATCTTTTTTTTTTTATAGCCATTAGCCTACCGGGTAACCAGCTACTACTTGGAATTTCACAGCTATAAGCTAGATGTTTAACTTTATCTTATGCATCTATTTATCATTTTATGTATCGTGGCTATAGATATTTTAAATCGATTGGAAATTCACCTAAAACTGTCAATATTTCCTGAGATCGTCTTGCATTGAATGGTTAAAGAGAATTTTTTTTTAACCATTCAATGCAAGACGATCTCTCCCAATTCCAAACAAAAATTGGCGTTTAAAATTTCTTCGTAAGATTTTCAAATTGTGTTCATTTAAGATGAAAATGGTTTTTGAAATCTTTATGATTGCAATTTGGTATTGTACTCAAATAAAATAATCTGATTTTCCTTTGTTTACTTTCATTAAGCATCTCATCTTCACTATCATCTGAAATTAATTGGCTATTTGAATAATTTGGCATAAACAAAGCACCACACTTTTATTTGTAAAAGGGGTGTGGAAACCAAAGATCTAAATTCTAACCATATGCAAATCGTGCTTTTTGTTTCAACAAAGACTTATAATTATTTAATGTTATTTTTTTGCAAATATGTAAGCAAATATACAGTATAATTTATGTTTAATATTTGTATAATAGCCTGCTATTTCTAAACCATTTTTCTTATGATTCATGATTTTTTTTTAAATTAAGTATTTACAGTATACTGTATAGGCTATCAATCACTTACTGTAATAGGCATTTGCTATTGTAAAGTGCCTATTTAAAGTTAAACTAAACAAATCCGGTTCTAGTTCTCAGAACTTGTGAGAACCTTTTTGTGAATATGCCCAATGGATTTTCCATTGATGACCAGTATAAGCCTACATTTATTTTGCTATTTAAAGTATCTTTATGTGTGTATTTATTTATTTATTTTTAAATCTAAGAACACTAAGATGTCAGGAATTTAAGGACTACCGTTTTATACAGGCAAAAATTGTAAAGCATTTTGAATTGTGAAACATTTTTATTAAAAAAAAAACTAATTTTTACACAAGTCCCATTGGGACAGGTGCTTTAAAGATTTTACATATCCAGGAATAATATGTTATAGGTTCTGGAATGTGCAGTCGTGCTAATCTTAGAGGTCTGAATAGAACAATAGATAGATATAGATGTAGTACAGTAAAGATGCACAATAGAGAAAATAAAGATAATGTCTATAATTATGGGAATAGAAATGTATGAATAGAGATAAAAAGCAAGATTGATACTATAGATAAGGATATGTTGTAAATAGGAATATAGAAGGATTTGGAGGTAGATTGGAATAGATAGACACAGTTAGGTAGATATTTAGAGAGATTGAATTAGAAAAATAAAGTAGATATTGGGGATAGAGAAATGGGATTGGAACAAATAGTATTGAGATAGAGTGGGATAAATAGAAATTGGGGTAGAAAAGGATTGTACTAGAGTGATAAACTTATAGATGGAAGGGATAGAAATATTTACATTGGAATAGGATGATTGTGAGGAGCAATATAAATTAAAAGATGGCTCAATTAATAAATATTTATTGTTAGGGATTGAGGTAGAATTCAAGATTGGTTTAGGGTGAGAGAGAGAGAGAGTAAGGTGAAGGTGCTGAAAATACAATGAGTTTATCTATCACCCAATTTATATATCTATATCAAAAGATAGAGATCAAGAGAGATTGATAGAGAGAAATCAAGAGTTAAAGATATTACCGGTAATAAATTGAAATGTCAAAAGATAAATCTACAGTGATAGAAATTTAGAGAGATAAAGAATCAAGAATAGAGATTTAAAATATAGAAATAAATAGATGATGTTAAAGAGATCAATAGAAATAGAGGATTAATAAAGATAGCAAACAATAGAGATTATTAGTTATATCGATATAGAGAATGATCAAATGATAATTGAAAGACAAAGCTGGAGAAAAATAGAGATAGAAAGAAATGGATGTTGAAAAAAAAAGAAGCAATGGTTAGCCTTTTCAATTTTGATCTGTATGTATGATCTTGTGCCTAATATTCTAGAGTACTTTACAGGCACCAACATACTTTTAGTTTCCAGTCTATTGATGACAAAGGTGAAATAACAAACTTTCATTTAACTCATTAAGGCTCGAGTACTGAAAAATCCATATGAAACTGAATTTATTTTTCTGCTCAACTACTGATTAACCCGTAGGGCAAAGTGTAAGTTCATTTCCAAGTCATGTGATACAATTGTCACTTTGATCACATTGTGAAACAAGACTAGCCTACACTTTTAAATTATGATTTAAATAAACCATTTTCAAAGACTATCTTAAACGGCTGATTTTATAAAAATTATTGAAAACATGAATTTTTATGATGATTTTTCACTTAAAGGTAAAGGATTATTTTCCTTTTTTTTTTATTTTGAATGGTGGTGTTATTTGTCATCTATATGCCATGTAGTATTTTGGGAAAATAAAAACAAAATAAGGTAAATTAAATTTACAATAGTTGACCAAGATCAAAGCAAGACTAATCACCTGGAAAAGGAAAAAAAAAACCAAGGCAATAGAGCCACCGGAAAATATGGCTACTGAAGAGGACCAACAGAGAACTAAAAAATCAGAAAAAGAAATCAAGAAAACAAAATTATAGCGTACTTAGGGCTATCACATGTTAATCTCACACAGAACAAGTGGACTATTAGAGGAATATATCCAATTCCTAATAAAAGAGTTAGTACCTAACATGGAATCAGCTAGACAAACACAACTGGGTGAATTGACAAATTATGATATAGAACCCCACTCCCCAGGATACCAAAAGGAGGTGGGTACAAAGTCAAAGAAGAATGGGATTACACATTTAAAATAGCAAATTCACTTAAATACAGTATCTAGGGTCTATTTTGACAAGTGACCCAGACAAACCAGACACAACCAAGCCAAGAACAAAGCAAACTTATATAGCAATGTACAGCCGGTTCCATTCTCTTGGACATCACAGGTTAACCTGGGACTAGATGAGAGCTCTATACAAGGCCATAGCACACAATGCAAGGACTAAAGTCGGAAGCATGACTAAAGCAAACAAAATTGCACCGAGACTAATTGAAGGGGAAATAATATACAGGCTTACACAAAAATGTCAGACGATACTTCAGAAATACAATACCTCAAAATTACTATAATCAGGGATCGCGTTAACACATCTAGACAGTAGACACGTATTTCACTCTTAAAATAATTGAAAAATCCATCGAAAAATGTAGGATGCGTATTTGCACACATGCAAAAAAAATGGCTCAAGTGATTTAAAATAGCTGTAAAATACAGCTATTAATTTTTAATTAATTTGTAATTAAATTCTTTAGAGAATGAGTCTGTTTCACTTCAATTACGATTGTTAAAAACCCAGTAGAATACATGAGACAATAATGTAGTGTCTTTTGGGGAGAAAAAAGACCAAGCTCTTCAATCAAAATATAGCCTAAATCCTAATCATACTGATATGATAGCGATACTGTATAAGTATAACGCATAAAAAAAAAGCCTGAATAATTTTGCTTATTTTTAATGATTCCACATAAAACGTATGAAAAGTAAAAGATAAAGAGTTTTAATAAAATCTGAATGACTT
>PXIH01S0012506.1:10874-25432 GCA_003024985.2 Euperipatoides rowelli | reverse complement strand
TTACTCTATTATTGTATGATAATGTTGTGTTCTTTGCAATACCGTAACTGGACTCTGTTCCGTGGTTTTTGCTTAAATAAAATAAAATAAAATAAATAAAAATAAATGGCCTGAGGCATGCATAGTCAAGTCAATAATGACTAGTACAACAGTTGTGAAGTGGTTGGAATCTGTTTTTTCAACTCATGGATATCCTGAACAAATCACATGCGGTAATGGCACTCAGTTTAACTCGAAGGAATTTCGTTCATTTTTAAGTGATCAATGCATTGTTACATAATGTCACATCTTATTGGCCACAGGCCAATGGACAAGTAGACAGAATGAACAAGGTTTTTTTAAAGACCTTCCGTGCAGCTGTCATGGATATCCTGAACAAATCACATGCGATAATGGCACTCAGTTTAACTCGAAGGAATTTTGTTCATTTTTAAGTGATCAAGGCATTGTTACATAATGTCACATCTTATTGGCCACAGGCCAACGGACAGGTAGACAGAATGAACAAGGTTTTTTAAAGACCTTCCGTGCAGCTGTCACAGATAAACTTCAATGGCAGCAGGAGCTTAATAATTTCCTTACGGTGTACAGAAGCACACCACATTCCACAACAAAAGTGTCTCGGCAAAACTACTATTGGGGAGGGTGATGCATAGCCTACTAAATTACCAATGTTCCCAGTTTGGTCGGAGGCTTGTTTAAAGGACTTAAGGCAGGTTTTAGTCAATGAGAAAAGGCGCAAACTGAAAGAGAAGGGATATGCGGACGAAAAGACATTTGAAGTACAGTAATATTAGAACTGGGGATTGGGTGTATGTGAAAATGCACAAATTGGATGTCTATATTTGGAACCATCCTGTGGTTGGTTACTGGGTGTAGTGGTAATGCTATCACGTTAGAGAACTCGACGGGACATAAAATGGTTCGTCCACTCACACACACATAAAGAAGATTGAGGAGAGAGGTGTTAGAGACCAGAAGTCACATCTAGAAGGAAGCATGGAGAATGATTCAGAAGAAGAGGACATACTTGGAGAACAGGTACAAAACAGTGAGGATTCGGGTGCACAGGGGCAGGACAAAGTGGAAGAGGGTCCGGAGGAAGGAAAGAGGGTATACCCAGCTAGAGAAAAATAGCCGGCATACCTGAATGACTATGTGGTTGAGTTTTAAATTGTTTGTTTTAATAATTGTTTGATATTGCTTTTCAACAAAAAGAGAGATGTAGTGAATGTAGAGTGCCAGGAGATGGATATAGAAGGATGGCGGACTATGTAGTCAGTGTAGCTAATACTGTATATGAGTAAAGAGTAATAAAGTATTATATTGTCATAGTAAATCAGTGTCAATAGTAATTGATAAACACTATGTAATCCAAAGCTCTGCAAGCTTAAGAACATAACCTTTATACAGTAGCCAATACAGAGTTAAAGACTAGAAAAACTAGGCATAGACAAATTTATTAACACCTTAATATAAATATCTACATGGAGATAATTTTTATCCGATTCTGTACACTTTGAAAGTCAAAACTGAACAACGCCGTAAATTTAGCATTAACACTAGGCCCTATGTTCCTTTACATTTCTAAGACCAACTCTCTGTAATATTTTTTTTTAGCTATAAGACCTTCATGGTTATAGCATGACAGATCATATAAAATAAAAATAATCTAACAATTTGCCAAAAATAATAAGTAATCCATGAAGAGTGCACTAATTAAAAAAACAATCCTAATAAGAATATGCTAGATATTGAGCTAGATAGCCAGGTACAAGAAAATTTTAAAAATGGAGTAAAAATACAAAAACACAATCTAAGATACTGCACATATTTTAGACAGTTTTTGCATCTTAAATTATAGGAAAATTTTTATTTTAATCATGTGGGTTGCCAATAATTTAGAACTAGGATTCCAAGGAATTAAATAATGGTCAAGAATGTCTCCTGGGATAAAACATTAACCAGGAATTAGTCCGAATTACAATCAAAGGTTATTTAAACACATAAAATTAAAATCAGCTCAAAGTGGCCCATTTTTTCACAGATTTTACAGAAATTCCAGATATTTTTTTTTTTTACAGTAAATTATTTGGATTTTGGTCATTTAAAATAAAGCTTTAGAATGATAGCTAACTAAAAAATTTTACTTATTGAAAAAAATGAAGGACATTTGTAAAGAGTAGGTCTCCATCAAAAATTAATGAAAAAGAGCATCTAGATGGTAGCCTATTTTTAATAAATAATGGTTAGGCCTACCAAAAATAATGGCAGGATATTAAAACTGCAATGTATTTTGTGCTATCAATTTTGTTCAAAATTTTGACACTGATGCTGTCAAATCTTTTGTTGACTTTTTTTGTGTGTTTGTGTATGCATGACAAAATTTCTATCAGCAGTCCATATCCCCTTCCCCCCCCCCCCCCCCCCCCCTTCAACAAATTATACAAATTTTCTGTTTATTAACATATTACACATTACTATCAGCATTCCCCCTCCAGTGGTTCAGAAATTTTAAAATTCTATCATTCTCCTCTAAACTACAAATGTACAATATGTGTTCATAATAATGACATATTGCCAGTTGGTACCCTAGTGGTGGTTGTGAATTCAATCTTAATTACAATATAGAAAATGGTAGGCTTGCAAATAATACAATAAAGCCTTTAAGAAACAAATCAAATTAAAAAATACTTTATTAAGTTTTATTACATCAAAATGAAAAAAAATATAGTTAAAAATTAGCTAAAGTTCAGTTAAAAACATTTTATCACATCCAGGTGATGATATTTAATAAGACATTAACTAGAAGCTATTATTATTTTTTTTTTTACTGGGTAATCTTAATATTTGATAATTATATAGCATAGGTAGTGCCGTGTAGTAGTAATAACGCTCATTTGGCAATATTTGGGCGGCCAGGGTTCATCACCCTGACTAGATATCATTTGCGGGTTTCCTTATCTTTCGAAGTAAATGCAGTGATAGCATTTTATTTAAGCTATAAAGGCTACGAAGTACTGATGTCCCTAAATTCCCTCCCTTTATGACCATCCGACGCCCAACACATGTGTGAGCTTAATGAGTCCAGTTCTAAAGAAGAAATTATGCTGATACTATAATAGTTAATGAGATATACATATGAAACTTGTAGAAGACAAAATTAGCAAACGTACCGGTAAATTTTAACGTAAATCTATGGAAGACAGCCATTGTCAACTTCATTAGTTTGAAGTACATTATCGTCCAAATGGTAAAAAATATTTCTACCGATGTCTTCTTATTGGTAAGAATTAATTACTTAAGCTATTTAATAAAAACACACGTTACAGCAACAATTAGCCTAATGGAATTCCATACCTGTTCAAAAAATTCATCCATAAAACCGCTTGAATCTACATTAACGGCTACATCGTCTGGCCCTACATCATCGTCATCACTTTGAGCCTAAAGAAGCATTAAAAATGGAAAACAAATACATTCTCAAAAGACAAAATGACTTTAATACAATATAAATATATACATTTATAGTTTGTGTGTAAGTAGATTATCAATAGTGGCGGCCATTTTTGTTAATATCTCGAAAAACTTTGATTTTGCTTACCGCTTTTAGAGCTGCTAACTTGTCTTTGGTCATTTTGAATTTAAAGAGTTGACTAAAAATATCTAGTAGATTAATAAATACACTGGCCTATTTTAACTTATGTCATATGTGTCCGTAGATTGGGACAAAAATACACATAAATTACAAAAATCAATAAAATTTTGGTATCCCAGTGGAAAAACGTGCACAAGTGCGCACGTTCAGGAAGGACACGCCATTTTCAGGCACAAACGTCAGACTCGTGGTGTGAATATGTTCGTTAAGAGCTTTTCATCGTCGGTTTCGTGCGATCGCATTAAATAGTATATATATGAAAAACTGAGGTCTCTTTTATGATAAATGAATCAGAAAATTTTTTTATGACTGAACACGGAAATACTGGCACTAGAATCCTTAAAATTATGACGTAGCCTATTAGTAGGAAAGAGCGTCTGCTCTTAGGGAACGTCAATACCATTTCCTTTACTGGTTTTTACTCTACACACTGTATAATATTTAATATCGCTTCAGAAGACATAATAAAATAAAAGTGTAAATTACAAATATCTAACCAACATTACAAATGTATGAAATACATTTCCCAACAGTTTTCAATTGCTACGTGAAATGCGGGGTACGGTACCTTGTACACTGCTGTTTACAGTTGCTTCAAAATATTTTTGGAAACAACTGAAAGTCTACAGATTTTTTGTCCATAAATTTATTTATGCCATGATACATTAAGAAACAACTGCTGCAATATCCATATATTTATAAATCCACAATTAGATAAAACAAAAATAATACATGAACAGCACCAAAAAAAAAAAAGATGTCAATACATAATTTAATCATACAAAGGAATAAGGGAAACAACAACACCAAATAAAGATGTAACACACAGTATATCCTTGTCCAGAATCTATTAAAACATAGGACTGTAAAAACAGTTCAATACAAATTACAAAAGCTGAAACGCACAATATAAATAATTTCGCGATTTATATTTTTTCAATTTGAATATTTAGGCTTTAACCAATGCATTTTTTTTAAAAAATGTCAATTCATAAAACAAAATTAGAAAGATGCATATCGAGTCTCCTTTTAAAATGAGTTAATAAACAACTAGTTCATTCACCCAACCAACAACAAATTATTCTATTTTGGAAAAAGTTTTGACAAAAAAATTACTTAAAAATTTTAAGGTTGTGCCCTCTAGTGACTAACTGATTATTCAATTTGAATTACCCTTTTCATTTTTATTTAAAACAATTTCTTTGAAGACCATTATCAATTCCTTTGAAGACCATCATTAAAATGCATCATTTTAAAAATAAAATAAAATAGGGGATAACATTCCTATTTTATTCAATCTTTTCTCATAGTACAAATGTTTAAGGTATTTAAATTTTTATTATGAGAATTTCCAAATAGGATCATTTATAAATTTTTCATCATTTATAAAATTTATTGAGTAGATACTGTGCTTGCTCATTATTCTATTAATGGTCAGTGTCAGCCATGGTTAATGAATATACACTTTAACCGTGGTGTCAGCTATTTAGCCTAACCCGACTACCCTTAAGAGACAATAAAGCACTGAAGCAAGTGATCGTATAAATTATGCTCATGGTGATAAAGTTACTATTAGTAAACACATTATAAAATTGAAGCAAGTTATATATTTTTAATTTTTTTTCTATTTTTTTTTTTAAATAATTAAATGTATCCAAATAGGNCCCCCCCCCCCACCTGAGGTAATAATTTGCAAGCCATTATTTAACATTTAGCTTCTTGATTAGCACTGAAACGAGAGTCTAAAACGCGCTTATATAAGTATCATTTTAGTTAACTGCGCATGTACAGTTAACATGGCTAGCAGCTTTATTTTTGGTATTTAGAGTCCTAATCTTGCCCTAACCCTGAACACTAACTCCAACTACGTATTAAATTCACTTTTCCCCAACCTTATGATGATGAATGGGTGAAATAATCTTTTTTTGATCGATTTCTAGAAGTTTGATCCAATTTCCGGTCAATTTAAGATAATGACAAAAATATATGCGCAGATGTCAAAAACGCGGTAAAATGTATATTATATAAGCGTGTTTTAGAGTCTCTTGCACTGACTGACTAACGTCACACTCTTACAATCTTACATATTGCCGCCTTTTTTTTTTAATCAATTGGCTGGTGAATTCCACCCATCTATGCCTATATTTATAAAGAAAGACAAACAAGCTCAAAATTAGCCCTTACTGTTAATTAAATACAACAAATTATTCTTTTAATGAGAAGCTTGAGGGGGCGGGGGCAGGAGTAAATTTTAAAAAATATTAATGATTAATAATAAGCAGGAGGTTTTTGAAGATTTGAATAATTTACATATTCAACTCAGACTTGCTATCTATATAATGTTTGAAGAAAGAAGAGGAACTTTAGGCACTGGGATTTTTCTTTTATAAATTTGATAAATATTGTCAATGTTAATTCTACATTTCTATTATTTAAGGTGAGTTAAGATTTTATGATTTCAATATTTTTTATCCCAGTGCCTGATAAATTTATAATATTCGGTTTGGGGACAGTACACTTTTATCAGCAAAAATATATTAGGAAATATCAAGATTTTTTTGCGCAAATTAAAAGATTTAATTAAAATAAATCACTTACCTTGCCAAGGGCACTTCGTTGTCTATAGAATATGATTGATCGTTTTAGAAAACACATCCTCGTTAATACTCGGTTTTGCGACGAAAACAGCCATTTTACATAACCTAATAGAAGGAAGCTGCTCAAATGTCATGTGGAAGAAAGGAGGGAGCAGTTATTAACAAGGCCTGGGGTTGCATCTCAATGATTCATTTTTAAACATTATTTATTCCCTAGGTTTTTTGATGAAAGAAGGATTTGTGGGTGTTTCTTGAGATTCCTAAAATTACACATAGATCCTTCCTTCATCAAAAAACTAGGAATTTTATTGCCATAAATTTAAACTGCTCCCACGATATTAGCTTCCGTATTTATAGTAAAATACACCAGGTGGTTTCTACGACAAATGGCGATATAATGGCTTACATGATTATTAACGAAGATGTTTTTTTTCTAAAACGATCATATTCTATAGACAACGAAGTGCCCTTGGCAAGGTGATTTATTTTAATTTGCTCCAAAAAATCTTGATATTTCCTAATATAATTTTCCTGATAAAAGCGTACCGTCCCCCCGTTTTATTGCTTTTGTATTATAATATGGCTACTCAGTCTCCAACGTCTCCTAATGATAATTGTTCTATATGAAAAATAGATTAAAGTACCGGTATATAAATGTCAATTTTGTATTCTTCTTTCATACAGCCAATATTGTGGCACTGTCATTTTGCTTAATTTACATATTCAACTCAGACTTAGTATTTTTCTATTTTCGTTTGCGTGAAAATAAAACCCTATAATAAAAAGTGATTTGAGGAGACTGGAAAAGCAATTTTGATGCCTTACTAAAAAGATATATGGTTTCTTTTATTTGCCCTATAAAAATGACTGTCTCTACTTGGCAATATTATGATGCCTTCACAATGTTTTTTGAGAAGGATCTCATCTTTATATATAAATCATTAGTTATAAATCGCAATAATGAATGTTTATTTACATTATCTGATAATATAAGAGGGCATCCATATAAAATTAAAGATTTGATTTAGAAGAACGAAATTCTTCTTTTTTTTTTCTGTAGCATCAATTGGTGGTATGCCCTTCAAACCAACATTGTAACAGCTAATTCTTTCAGTCTCTTCAAATCTAAATTAGATAAGTTTTTTTTTTATATAATAACGATGAATTTGTAGATTTACCTTTTGTTTAGATATTTTTGTTCCACTTTTGTTTTTCTTGAATTTTGTATTTACATTTCAATCTATTTTTGTCTCATGTAATAGGTCAAAATGGACCTAAACATTATTATAAATAAAAATATTATTTTTTGAAAAAAAAAATGCATTAGGTTCATTTTAAAAATTAGGGGTTTGGGCTGGAAAAAGTGTGCCTACCACTGGTATAATCAATATTACTAAAATGCTTATTTTTATTTTATTTTTAAGCTTTCATCAAATTGGCCCCCACCCTAGTTAGTTATATTTTTTATAGGGAAATGCTCCGAAATAAATTTTGCCTCTAGTTAGTTATAGCTTGTTTAGATTGATGAAATGGTTTGTGAGAATTCAACTTCAACCTCTCAAGAAATTATTGCTCTTATTGAGTGATGATAATATTGTGAATTGATATGATTAATAAGAATGAGGAAATAATTACTATCAAAAGCTAATAATTGCAATTCTATTATTACTGATAGTAATTTTTTTTATTAATCATAATTCATGTCATGTGTTAACAATTATGATAAATATGAAAATAATCTTGACCATAATGATTCTAGAACTTTATCCCCTAATGGAAATGAAGAATATGAATATCAATTATAGAAACTACTTTTTACCTTGGAAATATAACTTCTTGCATCTTTCCTCATCAAGATCAACCAGATAAAGCTATTTTTTTAAATGGAGTAAAAGAGTTTGTATACAGAAAATGACTAATTTCCAAGACTTTGCCTATATGATATTGGTAAAGTCAATCTGTGTCTCGTATACCATTCAACATATTAGATAAAGACAAAGTTCCTAATTTTAAATGTAAAAATTGTTACTGGTGGGTACCAATCTATATCTTGAATTAGATAAATGCCATAGCTAAAATTTTATTAGAGGGTAACCCTTTCCACTCCTTACGTTTTTCTGAAAATGTGGTTTCTACCATTCTAAATTGAAAAAAAAAATATTAACAAAGATTTCTTGATTGTTTTAGACAGATAAATGATGGGAAGGGCTTAGTGGAATGTTTATAAGTTTGGAATGACGAGACAAAAAGTGGGTATTATGTTGACTAAAGAGCACAACTGCAAAATTAGTAATTGTTACTGAAAGTCGACATTGGAGTGGAAAGGGTTAAATTAGTTTCTTGAACAGGAATCAGGTTGGATGTTTTATAGAAACTGCTTTTTCTCATGGAATTATGACTTGTCACATCTTTCATCATCAAAATAAACAGGACAAATCTTTTTTAAATGGGGTACGGTAAAAGTTTCTATAAAAATGACTAATTTTCAAGACTTATAATAATGTTAAAGTCATCTAATTTGCCTGTTCACCAAATTAGTTGACAAAATTTTAAATGTAAACAGTTATTACTGCTGTTACTGATTTCTCTCTTGAATTAGATGCCATAGCTAAAATTTTAATAGAGATAGATCAGTTTCTTGAACAAGGATCAGATTGGTATATTTTCAAATTAATAATTTAGATCTTTGAATCAATGAATGTGATCCATTTTAAACTTTCTAAATGGCTAAATTATAAAAAGAGCATCGTCAATATTCACAATGTTGAAAGTTTCCAATGGTTAGTCTTTTGTGCCCTGCATAGTAATATTCTTAATAACAATTGTATTACATCTCCCTACACTTACTTTATTAATGATCTTGATTTTAACATTGGGTTTCCTGTTGCTATACTAACATTCCTAAATTTAAGACCGAAAATGCTATTAAAATTAATGAACAGCAATAAAAAGATTTAGTCTATTTATTATAATCCTAAATATCATCATGACCAAGTGATCAATTTATTATACATTAAAGACAATAATTATTGCACTATAACTAATGTTTAACATCTTTCAAGTTAAAATAGCTTGAAAATAAGTGTTTAAGACAGTTCATGCTCTTCTGCATGAACTGTCTTAACCACTATTATTTTCAAGCTATTTTAACCCAGCATGAAACTATGCCATTTGCAGTCTTCTGCATGAATTTAATTACCATTTAAAATACCAGTTTGTGAATGAAAGGAGTTTAACCTGCAGTCATCGTGGTCAAAAAGTTACATGAATAGTCACGGTGTATCTGTGAGCTACATGTGTATATATAACACATAAAAAACTTATATAGTACCGTATTTTTTTTTCTATTTTTATCAGGAATTTTAATATATATACAGTATATAAAAAAATCCAGCTAACAGATTTTCTTTTATGAATTTTTTCTAAATATCCGCATTTAAAGAAATCATTACAGCTCATGTTTTCCCTGTATTTACCGTATGTCCAAACAATACATTATGTTAAATATTTCAAAATCTATAACAGATACAAAAAAAACCTAAATAGTATTTTTTTGTTCTATTTTTTATCAGTAATTTTAATATGTAAAAAAATCCTACAAACCAATTTTATTTTAGTCTTATTTTCCTAAATGTTGGTATTCATTCATTACCTCTTGTTTTTACTGTATGTACAAATAATACATTGATAAATATTCCAAAATCTATAGCTAGAAAAAAAACTTAAATAGTATTTTTGTTCAATTTTTTATCATAAATTTTAATATATAAAAAATCCAACAAAGATTTTTTTATGAATTTATTTCTAAAAGTCACAATAAAAAAAAGTAAAAAGCCAGTTCTTCTTACATTTTCCAATACCACTTCTCTGTTGTTAAATATATAATTTTCTGGTTTTGATTTTTAAAATATGCATTAAATTATGATTTAGAAAAGGTATAAGTTCATTCATAAATGTTTTATGATATTTGAATTACAGCTACCTGAACAAATTTCTTATGTGAGTCGTCGCGGTGTATCAGACTGATCAAATCAAAGGAAATCAATATATGCCTTCCCGTCACAACACCGGCTAATTGGCAGATGAAAACTCTCATTAATTTAGGAGAATAATAGGCTGTATAATATAGTTCAGCGCATTAGCTAGAAATTAATTTTTGAATATCAATTATGTATCTCACAGATACCACAATAACTGCAGGGTTAATAAGTTCAATTTATAGGCTTTTGTTGTGGATTCCGATTTTGAATATCTACCGGAGTGAAAATGGTAAAATGCAAGAACATTTCATTTGACTACATGAGAAATCATGAGATTTTTCTAAACTTTTAAACTTGCAGAAGTGAGAATGGATGAGCAATATTTATAAAATATTGTATAAAGAGGCACAAGATTTATATGAAAAAATACTAAAGATAAGCCATGATGATGGAAAAATTTTAAAAGATGCTACATTTTTCACATTTTGTAAAAAAGTATTAAATCACAAATGGTATGTCAACAAATTGAAGCATACAAAAATGACTTCAAAGTCTATGATCATATTTCAGGTCAATTTAAAAATGTTAAATGCAATTGATGTAACCTCTTATGCAAACAATTGACCTTTCTTCCTGTAGTGTTTCACAATGTAAGATGGTATGATTTACATTTTTTGTTAGACATTTATTTTTAGAGAAAATGGATATCATCATCATCACTAATATCAAAAATTATATGTACTACATCTATAACTAAAAAAGTTAATGTTAAGGAGAAAATACAATTTTCATTAAGGTTTTTAGATTAATTTTGTTTTCTCCCTTACAGTTTACATACTTTAGACTTCTCTGTGAAGAGCAAGACATTTATACAGTAGGTTTCCAAATACCAATACTCACAATTTGTGCAGAAAGTGTTTGCCATTTGACTATGTAAGTGGGTTTAATAAATATGATGAAACTTCACTTCCTTCAAAAAATAATTCAAAATTATATAATTCTCCCATCTTATATGCAAATTATTCTCATGATTATGATTAGTGGAAAACATTTTATATACAAACATTAGGACAGTATTCAGATTTGTATCTAATTTCAGGCAACTACCTTCTTTGTGATATTTTGGAGACCTTCCATAGTATGTTATATAAATAATACATTAGACCCCCTTCAATTTTATGCTTCCATTCTCTATCATTGTCAGCCATGATAGAATTTTTCAGAGTCTATCTTCAATGGTTGATAGATACTTTTTATCAAACAGGCATTCATGGGCATCAGTTGAGATTCACATCACTGTCAAAACCAATATACTAACAAGTGAAACATTTGATTCAACTGCACCCTCTCATCTCATACATATAGACATAAATAATTTGTATGGAAAATAAATTATTTAGTGATAAATGGACTAATGTAACTATTTATTTATCCCTTCTTTGCATGATAGTCCAAATCAAGTCAATATTTTAGAAGTTGATTTGACCTATTCTTCCATTTGCATGGTATGCATGATTTCCCATTAACTTCTTAAAAACAGCTAATTCCATCCATGTGAATTAGCTGAAACTTTTAAATATTCTTTCCCTAAACTTTTAACTAATCTTCATTCTATATCTCACTATATTCTACACTCAAAATTATTTAAACTTTACATCTCTATTTTCAATGATCAATAGATGATACTTTTTATCAAACAAGGCATACATACATAGGCGTCAGTTGGGATTCGCATCACTATGTCAAAACCAATATACTAACAACTGAAACATTTGATTCAACTGCACCCCATCTCATTTATACTTATAGACCTAAATAACTTATATGGAAAAGCAATGTATTTAGTGATAAGTGGACTAATGTAACAATTTATTTATCCATTTTTGGGTGATAGTCCAAATCAAGCCAATATTTTAGAAGTTAATTTGACCTATCCTTCCCATTTGCATGGTATGCATGATTTCCTATTAACTTCTTCAAAACAGCTAATTCCATCCAAGTGAATTTGCCACCATTATCACTGCAACTTTTAAATAGTCTTCTTTCCCTAAACTTTTAACTACTCTTCATTCTATATCTCACTATATTCTACACTCAAAATTAGCCTATTTAAACTCTACCTCTCATTGGGTATGGTTGAAGAGCTACATAGAATTCAACACCAACTTAAGAGAAACTGCCAAATATACCTTTAGCTACATTGATGATGAATTCAAAATTTGTAAACTATGGACAACTCTCCATTATATAAAAATAAGTTTGTCAATCTTGGAGAATAGCCTGCAAATGTATTGTGAAGTGGACTTTCAAGGAGGCTAAAGTTTTCTCTGAAAATCTGATTGATGTTCATATGTTTAAAAAATTAAATTTAATCAACTTTAGGAATGTCTATTTTGAATTTAAGAAAACATTTTGTTTAAGATTTCCATTATAAGGCTTGTTAAATACCAAAAAAATTATAATGTCTGCAGAATCATAATTTTTATGAAAATCCAATTTTTTAAATTTTATTTGACTTGTCAAACATCAGTTTCCCACCCCCTTGCTTTTAAATCAAACAAAATGGAGTTAGGTAAAGTTAAGGATGAATGATTACACATTTTGTAAGTTTACATAGCAATATGTATTCTAGTCATTAAAGGGGATTGCTCCCATAAAATTTATTTAACAAAAAAAAACAGCAAAAGCCTTAATACACTCTCATAAAAAGCAAACATTACAAGAAAACAAAAACAAACAATATGAACCCATTGTTCATTAGTACAACATATAATCAAAGATGCACATCTATGAATTTATTAAAAAAATACAAAGCACTAGGGTTTTTCCATTTTTTGTTGATTATTCCCTTGCAAATTCCATCCAGAAATAAAATACAATTTACTGCGAAAATCTACAAAATTTACACAAGAAAAAAAAATATGGTAATCATCTTCTACCTGATGGCAAAAATCGCAAAGATTGTCATACCTTAGCCCATATTTCGTGACCATAAAATCTTTTGTTAGCAATATGTATTCATATTTATTGCAAGATGGTTTCACAATCAAAAAAATTAGACATTAAAAGATGATGTATTAAAAATGAAATAACCTTTGAAACTTTGTTTCTTGTCTTAATACAAAACAAAGTCAAGATTATAATGCATAACATTTGATAATAACTACCATAAAAAGCTTTATTTCCATTGGATGATAGAAAATTTATTTTATCAGATGGTAATATGAAAATAAATAAATTATTTTTTTTATGATTTTTATATGACCTTGTATAAGTCTTAGTTTTTTTTAATTGTCATTATCTGTGGTGTAGAGTATTTAGTTTATGAAATGAGTATTTCATATACATTTTAGCTTGTTATTCTCTATGGTGTAAAGTAGTAGCTTATGAAATGAGTATTTCATAAATATACTAACTGGAAATGAAGTTTGAGTAGAACTTTTTCTTAAGCAAAAAGGATAGAGATCCCGGTTACATTTCTGATATCAATCTCCTAGGTATTGAATAAAGGCTCATTTATACTTTTATGGAACAAGTTTCTGTGTCAGTTATGGTTTTTCGGAAGTTATATTTGATTTAAGCCTGTTTATCAAATACAACTAATTATTTAATGTGGCATTTTGAAAATAAAATGCCGACAGACATTGTATGTTTTGATTAACATTCAGCATTTGATACTATCTTCCATGAGATCTTAATTTCTAAATTGGTAACAATAATCTTGACCCTGTAATTATTATTATCACAGGTTTATTTAGTCAACACTTAGAAAATACAATAAATAGATTGCTATCAGCTAAATGACATTACATAGCCTCAAATTAACAATTGATTAAATACAAAATTACGGTAAATAAAATAAATAATGATAACTATAAATAAAATCACGTTTTAACTATAAAAGGCCTTAGCCCCTGAAGATATAGACCTAATTTACATAGAGATTAAAAAAAATATATTTGATTAGATAATGACTAAAAAGATAATAAAAAATAATGTCAGTTAATAGCTCATTACAATAGTTCATCATAAATGCATGAATAACACTGATCAAATCATAGAAAGCCATATCTAACAAATCTAGTTACTATAGTCAAATTTTCCAGATGTCATGCATTTCATACATTTAATCAAAAATCAATAATTCCAGTTGATATCCATTAAAATAAATCCAATCTTGAGTAGATGAAACATTTCTATTAGATCGCTAGATGTTAACTATTTAACCCATTAAGTGTAAATGGCGATTAAAATCGCACTTTTCAGTATCATAAAATGGTAAATTGCAAAAATCATAAGTATTTTAATAATTATCCAAACAAT
>PXIH01S0012499.1:3817-13858 GCA_003024985.2 Euperipatoides rowelli | reverse complement strand
TTGGAATTTCCTTTTCTGAACTAAAAATATATATGTTTTATGATCATTAATTAGTGTGAAGGTTCGGCCATAAATATATTTATAGAATTTTTTAATTCTGAATATTATACCAAGTGCTTCGTGATCTAGTTGTGAATATTTATTTTCAGTGTTTTTTAAACTTCGCAATGCAAACATTATGGGTTTTTCACTTTTGTCACTGAAGCGATGAGTAAGAATAGCACCTAAACCATAAAGGAAGGCATCAGTAACAAGGATTAGTTCAAGATTAGGGTTGTAGTGTGTTAGCAGCTTTTCTGAAGTGATTTCTTCTTTAATGATTTGGAATTGTTTGTTACAATTTTCATTTCACTGCCATTTGTTCCTTTACATAAAAGTTGATTTAGTTCTGATAATTTATGTGATAAGTTAGGAAGAAATTTGTGATAGTAGCTTAGTAGGCCAAGAAAAGATCGAAGTTGGTCAACATTAGTGGGGGTGGGTGCATCAATAACAGCTTTAATTTTGTTACTGTTTACGCTAATTCCCTTTTTGCTAACAATATGACCCAAATTTTAGATGCTTGTCTTGCATAATTCACATTTATCCTTGTTGAGACGTATTCCATTATTTTCTAGAGTTTCCAGTACTACTTTCAGGTAATCTAGATGGGAGTATAAACTTTTGCTGCTTATCAAAATATCATCCAAGTAGCAAACGACTTTAATTTTCCTATTAACAGTTTTTAATATTGTGTCCATGACACTTTGGAAAATTTCAGGGACAGGTAGTCTGTTGACACTAAAAAGTCCTAAATGAGTGTTAATTCGCTGCCCGAGAGTGCAAGTGTTTTATATCCACCATAATAATTTGCATTTTCTCAATAATTTACTGAAATTTCAGAAGCACATTTCTTTCATGTCCCAAAATAGAAAAACAATTTTACCATGCAACTGTTTTATATCCTCTCAGCCAATCAGAAGATAGAACCAAAACAAATAATATAGTTTACATCCAAACCAGAAAGAGCCGTTTTAAAATGCAACTGTTCTATGTCCTGTAGCAAATCAAATGTTAGAAATTTTGGAGATGGACCATCTGCATTCTGAACACATTCAGTTTGGCATTTTAATTCAATTTGTTGTTTGCAGTAGCAGTGCTGTTTCTGTTTAAGTGGTTCATTTTATTTTGTTTACTAAGTTAATATATTCTGATATGCTATAGTAAAATGACTGATGAAGCAATTGTAAAAGAACTGATTATTTAATTACACTGGCAGATGAAAGGTAAGTTTGTTTTACCATTAAATGTAAGTTTTGTATTCTATCCTCTATATTTTGAGATTAGTGCAGCTAACTAATTTAAGCCATTTATAACATTACATTTACAAAATATAGACACTGTCCTTGTTAGTATTCAATATAAACAGAGTTTGTAAGTAAACATGAAAATATTAAGTTACATTTTATGAAATGTGTAGACTTAACACATTTTAAAAATGTTGCAACTAAACTAATTGCTACATCATGCTAAAAACAACTCATAGAAATAGCCTATATTATTGTTGATATTATTTCTTTCTTTTACAAGACGTTTAGTGCTTATAGTGCAACTGCCTGAGTATTTTTGTAGAATTGTGCATTTTTTGACAAAGTGTATGAAATGTTTANNNTAGCTAGTATATAACATAATGTTTATATTTAGATGTGGAGGGAAATTTTATTTGACCTCTATGGTTAGCTAGAGGTCATTGTTGTAGGGGCAATTCGACAAANCAATTCGACAAAAATTAGAAAATATTCTGTCAAAAATGCTCTAATTCGATGGTTCATCATTCTGCTCAGGTCTATGACTTCACATACTACCCAGAATTCATTCCTGAACACATCCCCATCGAAAAATTAAAAAATAAATAAATTTGACTGCCATCTTGATTTTTTCAAAATTACCCAAAATGTATGAGAAAACATCCCAAAGCATTCTGGGTTCTAGGACATTATGATTTCTGAAGTTTCCCTTTGTAAAATTCAGAAATGATGTCCAAATAAGCTAAATATGCTAATTAGCAGGTCCCCCAGACCCCAAACATCTGGAATCTGACTTCCCTCCACATAATTTTTTTTAAATATAACGGTTCATATGATCTATGGTAGAAATTTCATACTTTTATCATAAAGTGCACAATTGTTCTGCTTAACAGCTGGACTATTATTTATTTATAAGTGATTATTTATTTGCTTGTGTAAAATTAAAAACAATAATCAAAATAAATTTTTTTATAACAGGCTGTAGAGTGTAGACACACTAAAACATGAAATTCTGTTTTTTGTTGTATTACGAATGTCTTTTTTATGTAAGGTTTATGTTTTCTGGTAAATTTCATACTCTATTTTTTATTAATAAAATTATACTGTTGTTTATAAGTGAATGATTGTAATTATTTTTTGTTAAAACCTAACATTATCATGTTACAACACTAATACCATAAGGCATTTTTCAGGTTATCAATGACTGTTATAAAAAATGATGAAGAAATGAATCGAATTTTTTCATTGCACAAATATAAAGTAGATACTGTAATCAATGAAAACAGCTTTACATTCCAACTAACAACAGTTAATATAGCTGATGTAGCCGAAAATGAGTCTATATTATACATGGATTTAACTTCAAGATCGACAGAGCACATTTATTCAACATATAGCAGGCAGGCCTAATAGAGAAAATCATTTGACTACTCCCAACAAAAACACAAACACTGGTAGTAGTTTTGAAATTTAAAAAAAAAAAAAATAGATTAGGACTAGGGACAACCTCGCTGGACTATAGTCTGTTGTTGTCCGTCATATTTGTATTTGTATTTGTATTTGTAAAATATGAATTTATTAATAATATTACAGAGCAAAATTCAGTTGGAAATAGTACTGAAAATAGTTTGCTCAATATCAGCCAAAATATAAGTAATACTAGTAGGCTTAGAAGACCAAATTATCAATCATGATCAGATCAATATAAAAAGCAAAAACAGGAAACATCAGAGTACACAAAAATCAATGGAAATCAGAAATAAGAAAGAAACTGAGGGAATCTGGAAAAAACTATGTTGACAGAAAAGGCCAGCTCAGAAAGGGAGAGTTATTAAAGTAAGCTGCAAATGCATAATGAAATATGGTTTAAAATTTTCTGAAACAGAAAGATAAGTATCCATAAGCAATTCTGGTCATTGTTCGATGCTAAGAAGAATCACTATTATTCAAAATTTGTAGAATGTAATTAAAAAATGCATCAAACTATATTCTTATATGCTACGCACCAATCTTATATGCTACCACTTGGTGGCATTTTAGATAGATTACTGTGTGTGAGCTCTGCAAACTTTTGTCAAAAGATTTAGCTTTTTATTTATTTGACATTAATTGTTTGAATAATGTCTACTGATAGTAGTGCTGTTGGAATTTCTTTGAAAAATAATGTTGAATTTCAATATGCTGATGTGAGTGTATTGACAGCAAAGTTAATATGGATGTGCTTACACAAAATACTCAAGAAGAAATGGATTTCGATGCTGTTAATAAATTTCAGGAGAGGCTAAACTTTTGGTTGGGGGCATTTAAGCCGTTACTATGGCCAGGAATAATCTGTTTATGAAAGTAAATTTGAAGTTATTGCAACATTTAATGACATCAGGATTTTTGAAAGGCCTTATGCAAATTTTTGTCTTGTGAATAATGCGTTTGTCTTTTTAAAGTTTCAGACACAAGAAATAGCTGACAGTTTTAAAGTAAATTTAAGTTAAGTATAAGATTGCCAGGTTTATTTTGTTAATGATAATAATGAGAATGAGAGAATTATCATTACTGCTGATAATATTCCTGTAAATATAGTGAGGAAAAAGTTTGCTAAGTTTATTGCACCGTGCAGAGTGATAATGAAAGTGACCCGAGTGTAATAAAGTTTCTTGGTGATATTGTTGTTGAGGCTGCTCCTGTTAGATTGAAATGGTATTGAATGATAAAGTAGATGTTGATGTGATGCCTGTGGCTTTATCTTTTAATAATATAAACTATTTTTTAAGAGTGCAGGGACGAGGGAAGTCACGTTTCAGGTGCCTCAGAGTGAGGCATTTAGCTCAGGATTTTGTAAAGACCTACTCTCCTATGGGTAAAGCTGTTTTGGATAATAAACATTTGTGCAAGCCAACGTATGCATCTAAAATAAAGATTTCGCAGCAGATGTTGAATGAGTTGTACTCTAACAGCGATACTGGCACTGGGGAGAGCACTTAAAATGGTAATGAAGTGATTGATATAAACTTTGATCAGGAAGAAGATAGGGTTGTGAATCCTGATCTGATAGTTTCTGCAAAGGAATTTTACGCTCGCTAGACATCCTGGGAAGGAAAGTTTAAATAAAGGATTGATAGCATCCATTGCTGGGAAAGTCGTGTGGGTGAGTTAAAAGGTTTTGTAAAGGATCAGAAAGAAACAGTGGCTGATGCAGGCAGTGTATTGCTGTCAGAATCTACTGAGGACGAGAATGGAGAGTCTTGGGCTGAGGTTGGAAACGGTAAAAGCAAGAGAAGAAAGAGGAAGAAGGGACTTAAAACAAAGTAGACAAATTTTATGTTTTGTAGTAAATATCTATTTAAAACGCACTATGCACTATGCGTATATAGAGCAATTTAAAAGGCCCTGTTTGTTTGTTTTGTTATTTGATTATATTTTTTGTTTTGATTGCTGTTTATGGTGTTTATATGTAATGATAAAGGGGAATATTAGGGTTTTGTTTTTTTCGAAAGTCTTTGCAATGGGGATTGATATGTGTCTAGCTTCAATGAATGCGCTGGGAATAAATTCTAGAGAGAAGTGCAGGCAATTATTTCGGGTCATTAGACAGAGAAAGATAAAGATGTGCGTTCAGGAGAAAAAGATAGCTGTTAATGTTGTTGAAGGGTTATCAAAAAATGTTTTTTTTTGTGGTAAAAGTATGTGCTCAAATGTCTGCTAGGGGGGGGGGAGGATGGCTATTATTATTGTTAACAATTCTGGGTTAGAAAAGTTGGATGTGATTTTTTCAAATGAGAGATGTTTAATAGTAATAGTAATTGTAATAGTAATTGTAATATAGTAATAGTAATAATAATAGTAATAGTCAGGGTTTTTTGTGCGGGAACTCACAGGAACTGAATTCCTGCACATTTTTTAAAAAAGTAATTTTGAAAATTTACACATTTTATACATTTTGATATTTTTCATTAATTACTAACTGGTAGAAACCCTGTAGAAATCGAGGGAATTTTTTTTTTTTGGCAAATAATTTTGTGTCATGTTTGGAACTACATTAAACACTCCCATGTTATTTGCCCCCCCCCCCTCCCATCCCCCCCAAAACAGCCAAATCGATTTTCATTGTCTACACATGGAACCTAACCACATGACAAATTTCATGTTTGTGTAATGTTGGGAAGTAAAGCCTGTCAAAACTGACGGATTTCATTTGCCCCTCCCTCTAGCACCCCCATGTGACCACCTAGGACATTGATCTTTCACATACATATTCTCGACCTCTAGGGTAATACAAATTTCAACTTAATCGGAGAATTTTAAAAAAAATTCTATTTTTGGGGTCCCCCTAGCACTTTAATTTGACCACTTGGGACCTGGACCTTTTATATACATATTCGACACCTCTAGGGTAACCTAAATTTCAAATTTTAACTTATTCACAGCATTTTAATTTTTTGGGATTTTTGGCCTCCTCCCAATCCCCCACAAAAATGGCCAAATCTATTTTCATTGTTTACAGTCTACACTATGGAACCTACCCACAAACCTAACACACAAACAAAACGCAAGTCAATTGAACGAACTATTAGGGAGAAAATTCAATTTATAGAGTTCGGAATGACAGACAGACAGACACACACAGAGAAAATTTGGTTTTTAATATAATAATTTACAAAATCAAAGAAATTACACATTTTAATACAATAACAAAATACAAAAAATTTAACACATTCATTTAGAATATAGGTGAGAGAGAGAAAAAAATATTTTCTTTAAAATAATAATGATCATAAAATTACTCAGTTGTTAGAAAGGTGCTGCTATTGTACTAAACAATTCATCCAAAGATTATTTTATAAAGATACTAGAAATATAACCCAAAAAGTCTTCGCACCGGGACACACATTTCATGATCATTTCCCCAACTCCAAAAAAAAAAAATCTAATTTGCACTCTTTACATTGACTACACTATGGAACCTACACATTTATCAAAATTCATGTTTGTGCCATGTTGGTAAACATGTTAAATACTTCAGGGCCTTTCCCCACCCCCACACCACTCCCAAAAATCCAAAAGTTTATTTTTTATGTATTGACTATGCAATCTACTCACACGCCAAATTTCAAGTTTGTGCATATTGGGAAGTATGCTTAACACTTCAGGGTCATTCCCATCCGCAAAAATCTAAAATTCTATTTTCATTGGCAACCCTCTGCAACCTACCCACCTGCCAAATTTCAAGTTTGTACCATGTTAGGAAGTATGCTAAATATTTCAGGGTTGTTCCCCCACCCTATCTCCTCCCCACCAAAAAAAATAATCAAAACGTCTATTTTCATTGTCTACACTATGCAATCTACTCATTTGCCAAATTTCAAGTTTGTGTCATATTGGGAATTATTCTAAACACTTCATGGTCATTCCCCACCCCAACATCCCCTTTCCCAATCAAAAAGTCTATTTTCATTGTCTACACTATGCAATCTATCCATGTGCCAAATTTAGAAGTATGATAAACACTTTAGGGTCAATCCCCTCCTCAACCCCACCCCTCCCTTTTCCAAACAAAAAGTCTATTTTTATTGTCTACAATAAGCAAGCTATCAATATGCCAAATTTCAAATTTCTGACATGTTGGGAAGAATGTTAAACACTTCTTTGTCATTTCCAACCACCACACCACCTCCAAAAATCAAAATTTCTATTTTCATTGCCTACACTCTGCAACCTAACCACATAGTTAATTTCAAGTTTGTGCCATGTTGGGAAGTATGCAAAACACATAAGGGTTATTTCCTACCCCCACCCTACCCCTAAACATAAAAAAAATATATTTTTCATTGTCTCACTAAGCATCTACCCACAAGCCAAATGTCAAATTTGTGCCATGTTTGGAAGATGCTGAACACATCAGGGTAATTCCCCACCCCCAAAAATCAAAAAGTCTATTTTCACTGTCTACAATATGCAACCAACCCACAAGCCAAATGTAAAGTTTGTGCCATGTTGGGAATTATGCTAAACACATCAGGGTCATTCCCCACCCACCAAAATTAAAAAGTCTGAACTCTGCCACCTACCAACATGCCAAATTTCAAGTCTTGTCATGTTGGGAAGTAAGCTAAACACTCCAGGCTCGTCCAACCCTCCCCCCCCCACAAAAATCAAATAGTCTATTTTCATTGTCTACACTGTGCAACCTACCCACATACTAAATTTCAAGTTTGTGCAATGCTGGGAAGTATGCTAAACACTTCAGGGTTATTCCCCATCACATCCCATCTCCAAGAATTAAAAAATCTATTTTCATCATCTGCACTATGCAACCTACTTTCGTTCCAAATTACAAGTTTGTGCCAAGTTGGAAAGTATGCTAAACACTTCAGGGTCATTCTCCAGCCCTCACCCCACCCCAAAACAAAAAAAAAAAGACTATTTTCATTGTCTACACTATGCAAACTGCCCACAATCAAATTTCAAGTTTGTGCTATGTTGGGAAGTATGCTAAACACTTCAGGGTCATTCCCCACACCAAGCCCACCCGCAAAAATCAAAAAATCTATTTTCATTGTATACACTATGCAACCTACCCACATACCAAATTTCAAGTTTGGCCATGTTTGGTAGCACAAAATGTGTGTTAGGTGGGGTTGAGTCATTATTCACTCTTCACCACACTCCCAAAAATAAAAATAAAAATATTTTCAATGTCTACAATATGGAACCTACCCACAAACCACATTTCTAGGGTGTGGCATGTTGGGAAGTATATTAAACACTTCAGGGTTGTTCCCCATCCCCACAAACAACCAAAATTAAAAAAGTCTATTTTTATAATTTTTAGTGTTTACACTATGGAACCTATCCACCTGCCAAATTTCAAGTATGTGGGATGTTGGGAAGTATGCTAAACATTTCGATCACACACATAGACAAAAATTTCCCTTTTAAATATAGATTATTATGAAAATAGATTCTTTCAGTATAAGCAAGGACATCCAAATCTAAGTTTATTGAAATAATTATTCTAAATACTTTCAAATGGATAAAAGTGTAGATTTTTTTTAATCAAAACATAATGATAAAGTATATTTTTCAATCCAAATATGCACTAATTAAATTTCATTATTAGGAGTATAAAATTTAATCAGAAATCAAAATTTCTTTTATTAATGAGTGATGATCTTTATTTAATTAAAGTCGTCATCATCTCGAATGTTATCATTAAATAATATGCTCTAGCATTATTGATTAAAATAGTTATTCTTTTGAAATGTGTATATGTTAGACATAATGAGAATATCAAGAGATATTAGTACTATGCGGATGGTAGTTCTTCTTTATTTATTTATCTTTCTTTCTTTTTTCTTTCTTTCTTCTTTCCTTTCTTTCTTACTTTTTTCTTACTTTTTCTTTCTTTAACCTATGATGATTCAATTAAAGAAACAAATAATGAGGGATAAATGATTATAAGTTATATAACTAATGAATGAATGAATGAATGAATGACTATAAGATTCAATGTAAATTCAATGTAAGATTCGATGTAAGATTCAATGAAGATTCGATGAACGAATCTATGTAAGATTCGATGAAAGATTTGATGCAAGATTCAATGTAAGATTCGATGAAAGATTCTATGTAAGATTGGATGAAAGATTTGATGCAAGATTCAATGTAGGAATCAATGTAAGATTCAATGTAAGATTCAATGTAAGATTTGATGAAAGATTCTATGTAAGATTCAATGTAAGACTCAATGTAAGATTCAATGTAAGATTCGATGTAAGATTCTATGTAAGATTCAATGTAAGATTCGATGAAAGATTCTATGTAAGATTCATTGTAAGATTTAATGTAAGATTCAATGAAACAATAAATGTAAGATTCAATGTAAGATTAATTGTAAGATTCAATGAAAGAATAAATGTACGAATACATGCATGATGAATGAAGGATATATTCTTTCAATTTTTAATTGCTATTTTTTTTCTAAATATTGTACTTAATTTTTTTTTTGTACTTAATTTTTTATTTATATTTTTCAGTAATGTGTCTAAGTCAAGCCTTAATGACTGTTTACTAAATGAAAATGATGCCGATTGCCCACCAGAGCCAGAAATGTCTATAAATAAAAATGATTTGAAGAGATTGTTGTCATTGACCTATACAACGGTTTGTGATGAAAACTATATAAAAGGTATAATAACACCTTATCAAATGAGAGATACTGTAAATTGTTTCTTTTCATTTTCATCAAATAATATACTGTGCATGTGTGTAAGATGAGTAGCAGCTTTTCAAAACTCACCTTATCCATTTTTGTAAATTTTACAGGAAATGAAAAAAAAAATTATTATTTTTAATTTATAGGCTAACTAAACTAATATTTTTTTTACCCCTTTATGTTGCCATTTAGAAATATTAATATAATAGTCTAAATAAATTTCTAAGAATTTTGTATTGAAAAAGTGTTTAAATGTTTGAAAATAGTGAGTTTTGCTTTGGAAATCTGGATAAGGCAAGTTTTGTTGTGGAAGATTTATAGACAAGTAATAAAAAGGCAGATATCTAACTAAAAAAAAACAAGCCTTTTCATTGGTTGGTAGGGATAAGGCAAGTTTTGCAGCAGCATGTTCGAGTAATATAGCTAGTTTTGCACTGGCACTCAAATTTCCAACATTATATACAGTTACTTAGAATCAGTTTAAATTAAAACAGTTAACATATTCTGAAATAGCATGAAAAATACTATAGGAATCAAATCATAATT
>PXIH01S0012498.1:1808-12336 GCA_003024985.2 Euperipatoides rowelli | reverse complement strand
ATATAAAGATGGAAACGATGATTTCCGAGGATATATTTTGGCAGAACGAACGTGAACCGTGGACAATGAAGTGTTCTCCAATATGCCATCTTAAAGGTGAGTGTCTGCTCTATATATTGGTTAGACATAAATAGGGAAAATTCTTAAACCTGCTGAGCCATAAATACAGACCAGCCCCAGAAGGGGGCTCTGCTAGGCAGGTTGAGGTGCCAAGTTATCTGAAAGAAAGCGGTATTATAATAATTTAGTTACACCTAATTAAACATGACAACGATAACTTACTTATGATGATGCGGTTGTTTATTGTGAATGACAAGTGCAGCAGCAGATCTTAGAGCAACAGTTATTGGCCAGATTCTCTAACCCTAGGTGCACATCCAATCTTTGGGTAACCAGGTTCAAAAGGAGGACAGGTGGTGGTTGGTTGATGAGGCTTCGGATCGTTTGATTGTTCTTCTCTGGAAATCTGCAAAGCAGTATAAGAGCAACAGGTTATTCAGCTAATGATTTGTAAGGTTGGTTGGAAAAGTAATAGTTAACTGTATGAGTTGATAATCCAATATCCTGTATATCAATCTTGGTAGAGATTTTAGAATGCCTTTCATTTTAGAACCTTTTCCTTCTTCCAGCTTGCTACTGAATCAGTTTATATGCAGTCTATTGTAATAATCATATATCATTTCTCGTAACATGTAGGGAGAAGAAAAGATAACAATTAACAGTGCTTTAATGCTTTAGGTATCTAGTAAGGTTAACCCTTCATGTGTTGAATTAGATGTACATTAAATAATTATATGATAAATGATTTTAAAATATAAAATAATTATGTTTTATTTGTAATGGCTGATTGGCTGGTTACAAATCATAATCATAATCATAATCATATTCATATTCATATTCATATTCATATTCATATTCATATTCATATTCATATTCATAATCATAATAATCATAATCATATTCATAATCATAACGCATAGCTTTCAATGGTATGTGACGCACAGAAAAAAATATAAATTCATGTTGACATGCATTGTGAGGAAAAATATAGAAAATGATTTGTTTGTGAGTGACTCTTGCTAGAATTAACCTCAAATTTCTTAAAACACATTGTTTGCATTGAAAGGCAACAAAAACACAATTTCTCAGATTTATAGAGTAATAGATAAACATTATTCTAGTTGCAAGGAGAAATTTGAGTAATCTTCATCTTGATGCAGGATATAAAGAAATAGGTGCTGGCAATACGGTAAACAAATAAAGGTATCCAAATAAAGGTGTGGCCTCCAATAAAGAAAATGCAATAAAAGACAATGCTATGCAAGGCTAGCACTGGCATCGAAAATATATCTATTTAATTTTTTCCATAACGCACCACACCACACCGCTTAGCAAGAAATTTTCAATAAGGCACTGGCTTTACCTCATCCCTGTTAGATTGAGAAAAATATTTAAAAAAAAAAAAAATAACATTTTTTTTTAGCAAAATGACAATAAAGTCAAGCTCAAAACAACTATATTGATCTAAATTTATCAAAATTTTGAAAGCAGTATTGCAATTTACAAGTAATGTTTTTCAATATCTTCAGGATTTCCTAACTGTGCAATATATAATTATTATAATATGACTGGGTATTGGTTCTATTGCTTCATTTAGAGTATATGCCAAGATCTGAGACTTTCAAGTTTGTTATTAATTAGACCTTAACAGTTTAGTTTAAATAATAGCCTATACCTTTTACTTCTAGAATAGTATATGAATAAAACAATATGTATTAATCCAACATTTATATGATGTCATGCCTGTGGTGATTGCAGTTGTTGGTTGTTTATTGCCAAGTCATATTTTCTCAATTATTGCAGTTTTATTACTTTTTCAATGGAATATTAGTGATGGCTTTATTTATAAAGTTATATTGTATGAGCTTGTTGTTTGAATGTCACTTGTTGTTTGAATGTCCGGGAATGTTTGGTGAGTAAAAGATGTGAATGATTTTTGCAAACGAACAGCGAAGAAGATTAGCTGTTTCTGTTTTCACTTTATTTACACTTTATAGCATAGGTGCAGACATCGCTATCTTTAAGGTCTTTGTGAACAGATTTTATCTTACGGTGTTGTCTCGGCCTTTTTGAATATGGAAGCAAAGCCAGTTGTTGCTCCTGTAAGAGGACTAAAGGAGCCGATAATTAACAATTTCAATAATTATTCATCTTTAGTTAACATAATTCTAATGTGTTTGTAATTATGATGCTAATTTCAACTATCAAAAGCTTACTATGCAAACCATGATTGATATATTGGATAAGCTTGGTTAATAGGTCTGCTGGAAGAATATACAAGGCTTAATATTCCTGCCTACCACTTTCTTGCATTTAACAGACAACTTTTAACAGGTATGGATAATATTTTGTCCTTTTTGCCAGTGCTGTGACAAATTAACATGTGGTTAATTTTTCTGTTCTATGGTGGCCTGTGTGCACAGTTATTGCAGAGTTGGATAATGTGCTGCAGGCTTATAGAAAGGTCCTAACCCTAAGGCCTACTGTGAAGAAATTAGATGAATCTACATTTGTTTTTACAACTCCAAAGCATGTGACAATTCAAATGGGATAGGATGTGTCTATAGAAGATTTGCCTTATGCCATTAAGTCATGCGCCTATTTAAAGGGGTGGTTGGCCCTATGTTGGTTGCCCCCTCCCCCACCTGTTTCCAAAGCAAAAGTCAGGGCCACAGTTTTAGACTGTGTAATTATAGATGATGTTCTGAATGTAAGTCGCTGTAGCTTAAGGGGCAACATGCTTGTTTTTCTACAGAGAGTAGTGTATTAAAGGCTGATAGTGCTAATGGTGTGCAGAGTGGTTGAAGTGAAGTGGACAAAGACAATGTTCCTAGTATGGGGCAGGAGGGATTTAATTAAGTTGGATAGTAATCAAACTCAGGAGATTCTTGATACACAAATGCAAATATTTATTTCTCAGACTCAATCTCAGTCTGGCTTTGACTATGGTATTCCACAGGAGAAGGCCATCACCTTATCTGAAACGTGTGGTGATCCAGTTAATATGGTGAATGATCAGGATAGTGGCAAGTCTGAGGCAGTGAAGGAAGGGTGTGTGAAGAATCTCAAGCTTGATGGAGACTGACCAACTGATGTTGCTGAATTTGATGTGGAGTGTCTGGAATGGTATGGTGTATGGTGATTGGAGACATTAGTAAAGCACCTGTGCCTTATTTATTTAACTTTTATTTTGGTTTGATAACTGTGAACAAGAGGGCCTAAGGTTTGTATCATTTCCCTTTGGGCATGCATATATGTGCTCAAGGTATACTAGTCTTGTATTGTAAGTACAAAAATGTATGTGTGTGCTGGGAAGTATTTTGGAAGACTTTAAGGCACATTATAATTTATGATATAGTTTCTTATGATAGGCCTTCAGGGCCTGGAGGTGATTATAGGGGAGGGTTACCATGATTGATATAATTATATGTATATTTGGGTAATTATGACTTTGAAGTAAAGTCATATGGGTTGTGTTTTTTTGGGGAAGTTAGTAGTAATGTAACTATGATAATATTGGGAATTTGTTATTTACAGGGAATTGGGGATTTTTTGAGCACTAGTAGTTTGTGCTGTGACCAACAGGGCATGGCCCACTTTATCTTTTATTTTATGTTTTTTTTTTTGTGTTGATGACTGTATGGGGTTTTTTTTTAGGTAGATCAAATGGGGATGGACCCATGACAATGTTGATCATGGGGATATACTTTTTTTTATTATTATTATTTTATGCTCAAAATTTTATTGCTATGATTTTATTTTTGGAATATATAATGTGTTTTTTATAATGCTGGTGATTATACCAGGTATTTACTAGCCAAGGGTAGATTTCTTTTATTTATTACTGCGCATACAACTACTGTTTTCTGTATAGTAGTGGGGGAGGTGGGTTATAAGATTTTTTTTCATTTAGCTTCCTTTTTATTTTTTTTTCTGTGATGCAATGGCACATAATGATTTCCCTTTTAGGCTTGCATCCCTGAATGTGCAAAGGATGATCTCTTATCAAAATAATAATAAAAAAAAACAGATTTTAAAGTACTTATTAGAGAAGCAAATTGTAATATGTTTAATTCAAGAAATTAAGCTGGCCACGAACGGAAAGGGTGGGGGGTGACAATTTGGCATTGTTGGATAAATACTATGGCATATATCAAGGAAGAGCCCCAAAGGCATGCAGAGGTGTAATGGTGTTAAATCCAAGAGTATTTAGTCACCAATGTTAAAATAGAAAAGGCAAATTCTAGATACATAATTTTATATTTTTTAGAAGTGTTGTCAAATTATTATGGGCCAAATGGGATGGGGCAGAATCGGTTAGTATTCTAGGAAATGGTTTCCAATTTGACTATGTCATATGATGAAATTATTTTATGGGGGGGGGGATTTTAACAATAAGGACCTGGTAAATGACAATTATTTTGTATCTTACTTGCAAAAGTTGAATCTTGTTAATGTGGCTCAGCTAGTGGGGTTGCATGCTGCCCTAACTCATTTTGCTCATACATCCAATACTCTTGATTATATTTGTATTTCAAATAATTTTTTTCACGTACGTATTGAATTTAGTGTCTATCCATTGCCATTTACTGATCATGCAGTATTGTTAGTGGGGATGGTTGCGGAGGGGGTTCAGCCTATCCCAATTTATNCAGTGTTAGGTAGNCACCCTTTTGTGTCTCCGAACATGAGGTTACATGAGAAATTGGTATCTGATATCTATGTCTCAGCGAGAGAATACCTTTTTGATAACTTTAGTTTAAACAATTATTTTGAATTTAAAAAAAACTTTCTTAAGCATTTTCTGAATTTTTATGATTCATCTAGGCAGGGTATTTACCGTAGGTTTCACGAGCTCACTGGGGCAATAGCCCATATGAAGAACATAGGGTGTAAACAAGTACCTTTTTATTTGGTATGCACCAAGAAGTATGCTGAATTATATAAGGAAATACGGGACATGCAGTACTTAATGCTTAAAAAGAATATTGTGCATCACGAGGGGAGATTAGTGCTTTGACAACATCTTTATACTTAAAAAAACATGCGTCTACTCCCATTGCTCATCGGTATGATGGTATGGGAGTTATTTCTGGGTTGACACTCATTAATCACATTTATGCACATTTTATGCAAGTATATAAGTAGAGAGTACCAGTTAGTGAGATTTTGGATAGAAAACTGCATTTTCCTATCCATGAGGATATTCAGAATGGTTTTAATTTTGCTATTACTGAGCGCCAGGTGTGGATACTATAAAATTGTTAAATGTGCAGAGTTCACCTGGGCACATTTTGAAAAATTTTTCTCATGTCTTTGTGCAAATTCTGGTCATAATATTTAATGTATTGATAAATTTTCCATTTGTGGGATCCATTCTTATATGGTACTGCATAGGAAGAATGTTGTTCCTAAAGATCAGCAATTGCAATTGCATATTACACATCCTATAAATATTCAGGACATTGAGTCGAAGCTTTATGCCCGCATCCTTAATGATTATCTTAATGAACATCTTAGTAGTTTGCTGTCACCGTTTCATTTTACTTTGAAGGGCAGGAGCATTCATGTCCCCGTTCTTTTATTGCAGCAGGCCATTTTAATGGTCAGGCAATCCAATAACGAGGATATGGTTGTTGTGTTCTTAGACGTGCATAAAACCTTTGACTATGTGTCAAATGAGTATTTGGTGGATGTAATTTTTAAGTTATTTGGTGCTTCTAACCTCTCACAGGGGTTACTTAATTACATTTTTAACAAATACATTTCTGTGAAATATAAAGGAAAGTTATTTTATCAGTTTGATGTTCGTAGGGGCATAACCCAGGGTCCCCCCTGAGTACCAAGCTTTTTTCGATGTACATGTATGGATTGTTGTCAGCTTTGAACATTCAGGATGTTGGGGTATTTTTTCCCTCGCTGAATACAAAGATTGTTACCATGGCATACGTGGATGACATCACCATTTTCATACAAGATAGGAGGAACATACCTAAAGTCATGAGGATTATCAAGGCATTTTCTAGAGAGACTGGATCAATATTTAGTGAAGACAAAACCTCCATATGGTTTCCTGCGACTAATGATTTTGACCGTGTGAGGGGGTGTGGTGCTCCGGGGGTATTCCTTGGGGTGCTTTTTCACTATGATTAAAAATGATTTAATTTCCTATTTTAAGTATGCAGCTATGCAATTGAAAGGTAAATATTTATATATGGCTACAAAAATGAAAGTTGTGAATACTTATATGATCACAAAGCTCCGCTATTTTGTGCAACATTTTAAATTTATGCTGAGGTTTGTTTCTCAGCTTTATAGCATGATACACAGTTTAGTGTGGGGAAGTAAGTTGATCCCCTTGTCCAGGGTGAAGCTGACCAAATCTTTGAAACTAGGAGGTTTGGGACTGCATGACATTTTTTCTTTAATGCAGACCATTCAGAGCAATTTATTTGTCAGGTACATCAATTTTGGGAGGGATTTAATCCTGGCTCAACCCTTTGAGCCTACCGATAGTCCTCCGCCAGTATTTAGGGAGTTAGCATTGCTAAGGCAGCTTAGAATAGCCTTTCAGAATGTTGCTGATGATTTTAATTTTGACATGTCGTCCAAATTTACATATAAAAGGTATAGAGCCATTCTTGATAATTTTGTTCCATCTTTGTCTCTGAAACTGATATTTCCAACTTTCAAATTGTTCCAGCAATATTGGGTGGCTCCAAACTTGCATGACTTTGCTTTTAGGGTACTGCTTAAGTCAGTATTTACAAGGGATTTGTTGGTGGCTCGATTTAATTTTCATTTGTCATCATTGTGTCCTTTTTCTAATTTTGAGGAATCTTTGCACAACTTGCTTTTTAAGTGTGCTTATTTTGATGATTTTAGGCAGAATTGCCTGTTGTAGTTTTTTTTTAGTTCATATCTTTTAGAGCTAATTTGTATGCTACTTTAGTAATAGGGATACAGCAAAAGCAATATGTACATTTCTTGTGGTTTATTTATTTTACTATATGGACGGTTAGAAACCTAAATGTATTTAAAAACCATATGCTGAGGCCATGGAATTACTTTCAAATTCAGATTGGGAAGTTAATTGTGATTAATTTCAAAGTGATGCCAACAGGAGCAGGAGCGTTTGATTTGAAATGGAGGAATGGCTATCTTTTAAAGTATTTTAAAACTTTTATTGAGGATGGGCTATTTTTATAATATAGGGTTGTATGGTGTGGTTTGTACTGTCTTCATTGCTTTGTCATCAGTTGTGTTTTAAATCTGGGTAATCCATGTGCTTAGTATCTTTGTTTGAATATCATGAGTTGTGTTAATGACAACATTTGTCTTTTTTTTTTTTTTTGGACTTGTCTAATATTTGTTTGATGGTGTAAAATTGTACATTTTTCTGTGAAAATAAACTTACTTTTTGGGACAAACCCCCTCCCCCTCCAAAAAAAAAATAATCCACCATTTATTTATTAAAAATGAATAAAATTCATTTATTGTTAGCGAATATGAGTATACAATATTATACTCCTCAATACAGCACTGTATAATAAATATACAGTTCTCTCTCTCTCTTTCTCTCTCTATTCTCTCTCATAAATATATGGGGTGGGTCTAGAACAAAATGAAAGAGCGACACCAGGTGTGGGTTAAAGTACTGGCTAATAAGGTGTTTACCTGGTCAGTCACAAATTCATTGCACCCACGTTGATCATCTAAATTATAAATATACAATTCAGTTTAATTATAAAATTTAAAATTTGGCTTAATATTGTGAATTATATTATAATTTTTAGAATTTCATTATCATTTAAAATAATTAGAATAATTTTAATATTTCTCAATATTGATGTTTGATGCTACTGTTTTATAAAACACTGATGTCTTATTACTGTATTCAAAAATAAATAAACAAGGAAAAAAATACCACCAATCATACAATAAACATGCAACATCCTATTTAACCCTTGGTGTTAATATATTCGAGCCTTCCCTGTGGATCATCATAATACAAATAATTATATTGCAAACTTACATCTTTATCAAAATTTGCATATCTCTATCTCGATCATTACCAATTTTAAAAAATAACTAATTTTTTTTAAAAAAAATGTATAAAGTTTGGTTATATAAAAGAGTTTGAATCAATTAATAAATAATTATATTAGAATAAGGTTGAAAAACATTAATTTTATTCTCCACATGAACACTTCTGCTATCAAACTTTATAAGTCTATGCTTTCTTCAACCAACAATTTTAATAAAAATCTGTTTTATAATCCCAGCAGTTTGCAGAGTTTAGAAGTTATTTGGTAGGCTTCATCTAAAACAATGGGGGCACAATTTATCTGAATTTCACTAGATTTTCTGTTTCCAACAAATTTGCAAATAATGGACTTATAATTTAAAGTGTAACTGGGCAAGTGGTTTTCTTAAAATAAAGTGTAAAACCACTTTTGAAATTGAAAACAATTATTGCATTTTATTAAAAGAAAATTAAAAATAATAATTTAGTCAGTTCTATGACTTTTTATTATAAATTTAAAAATTTTAGTCATCTTCATAATGGCTGATGAGCAAGCAAATAAACATCCTTAAAGTTTACCCAAGACAAATAATTTAATGTTATGTTGAAAATGTTTACATAATAATGTCCAATGTCTACTCTAACCTACATTAAAAAAATATGATTAGTTTTTTCAGCAGATATAATGCAACAGCATATTTGAGATTAAAGAAAATTATGGCCAAGTAAAGTGTTGCTTTTGGAATGAATGAAACACTTTTAACTAAAGGTCTTCAGAAAGAACAGTTTTACATAGATAAAACTTTGATTAAAGATAGAAGTGATCAAAAGATGATGGATTAAGGACCATATCAATTCAATCCTCTCTACATTTCATTGACAAGACATTTACATCATCCTTTCAATTTTCATATTATTAGTGATTGAATTTGTAGGTTCCTTCAATCTAAGAATACCTGAAATGGATAGTGATGATGAGTGCATTACTCCCAGCCAGACTGCTTTATAATTGTTGGTAGATGGTTAAATAAAATAAGGAATCCACATTTGGAACCAATAATTATTGGTCAAGATATTATAAAATTGATCACAGATCCTGTAATTTTGAAGAAACTTATTCTAGATTTTGCAGATATATTAACAAATCTGGAGCCAATGTAAACATTCTGAATGAATATGTAGTACTCTTCTACAACATTTTATTTTTTATTGTTGAGTGGTGGATTTTGTTCAGCTTCTTTTAGATGGAATCACTGATATCAATATTCAATTTTGCATCAAAGTACACTCTGCTGTTGTTAATCATGCCAGATCGAGTGGTTCTAGGCCACTCATGGGTGACAAAAACAAAACTAAGGCATGAACAAAGAAAAAATGTTCATAATTTCTTCTTAGAAATTATAAAAGTAAGTCAAAATTCCTAAAATACAATGTTACACTCTATTATTTATGACCCTAACAATGCAGGATTTTATGTCCTTACTGATACTTTTGGAAAATGGGTGTAATCCTTCTAACCAATAATTATTGGTCAAGATATTATAAATCTGATCACAGATCCTGTAATTTTGAAGAAACTTATTCTAGATTTTGCAGATATATTAATCAATTCTGGAGACAATGAAAAATTCTGGTAGTACTCTTCTCAACATTTGAATTTTTATTGTTGAGCCTTGGATTTTGTTCAACTTCTTTTAGATGGAATCACTGACATCAATATTCAATTTAGCATCAAAATACACTCTGATGTTGTTACTTATGCCGGATTGAGTGGATCTGGGCAACTCTTGGGTGACAAAAACAAAACTGAGGCAGGAACAAAGAAAAAATGTTCACAATTAGAAATTATAAAATTAAGTCAAAATTCCTAAAATACAATGTTACACTCTATTATTTATGATCCTTAACAATGCAGGATTTTATATCCTTACTGATACTTTTGGAAAATGGGTGTAATCCTTCTAACAAAGCCCGATTATCCAGAAAGATTAAATTATGTTCAAGACACAAATTTTTAATTTATACCATTTTTATTTTTATGTCCTTCACTTTTGATACAGCATCAAAAAAGCAAATTTATAGGTTTGCTAATTGATTCAAATTATTTTCTTGCATGAATAATTTAGATGAGATTAAGCAACTTTAACATAAGAATACTGTGAATTAAGTTCTCTCTCTGCATCTTGGTTCCCAGCTAATCCACTTCATGTTCAATGGGACAACTACTTCCCTTTCTCAGCTTTGTGTCAGGTCTTAGTTTTATCACAGTCAAAACCCAAAGTCTACATACAAAGTTGTATCCAATGGGACTTCTGTTTTGGAGGACGATCCAGACAATTTCAAAAGACATTAAATTCTCTCCATCTACAACCATTTTATTAATAAAGATTCAGATAGAACTGTTGGCTGAAAATGTTTTATCTCACTGTTTAAACTTTTATA
>PXIH01S0012494.1:13675-23743 GCA_003024985.2 Euperipatoides rowelli | reverse complement strand
ACTGGGGAGTTCAAAAATTCCCGGGCAACGCTGTGTAAATCTGCTGGTTGTTTATATTTATAACACAAAGGCTACTTAAGAGCAAAATGCTAAGCTGATTTAAACTTTGTGTCAGGTATCCATTTAAGTCAATCAAGAAAAACAAAAATATTTTTTCTCCAGACCAGTGTGACTTCTATAGTTTTTGGCTTTTTGCTCATCAAAAACCATATAAAATCCCTATATTCTGATAATTCTAATTGAATAAACATTTTGATTTTGGGAGCATGCTCCGACATACCTCCAAAGAACTTTTCTTTGGAAATATGACGGGGCATGCGTTTGAGACTCTTATGCTTCACGTACATTTACAGTTTTTAATTAACAACATGTGCAGAACTTTTTAATAGCTTAGCCTAAATTTTTTCCCTTACATTATTTGTTAAAACAATGAATATTATTATTGATTGCCTTTATTTTTTATCATTCTGTTAGAATTACCTTTTAGCAATTTTTTTTTTAAATTGACTAAAAATAAGTAGATATAATAAAATGCAATTAATATATGCAAACGAATGAAGAATAAAATGCAATTCACTTATTATTGACTGACATTTTAGTGGCAGGAGATGTCATTAAAATCCTTTGATATTTATTTTATCATCTCACCCCCCCCCCTTTGATTTGCACTTTACAGAACACCCCCCCTTCCCATAGGATGTATTTAAATTAATTTCTAAATCATTAATAAATCTTTGAAAAATGTTTATTAAATCAGTTCAACACCCCCCACCCAAAAAAAAAATCATTTATTTTTAGTAATATATAGCAGTATTGTGTGGGGGGGAGTAAGGGTCAGCCCTAGACCACATGCCCTGCAGTTTTAGGAAAATTTGTGCGTACCCTTTTTAAATCCTGCAGAAGGCACTACTTCAACACAAGCAACCCTAAATCTTACAAATTTGGTTCAATAATTAATTACAGTGTAACATTTCCACATTTTAGTTTATTGGTAGATTTATTCTATATAGGGATTTTCTCATTTCGTTATTTACTTTTTAAAATCATACATTAAAATCCCTGACCCATCCCCAAAATTCAGGGATTCTGTCCAACCCTGCCCCTTCCCTGACTTAAAAAAATCATCCCCATCCATAATTATATAAAAAAATTAGAACCAACCGGACTCACAAAAAGTTCTAAATACTAGTTTATTGCAGTACTGGATTACTCATTCACTAAATGAATAGAGACACATCCCCAATCCCCATTAGACATAAACATAAAAAAAAAATTATAACATATTAAACATTTGGCAATAATGCGTATAATTTAGTGAACTCAGGATCTGATTCTCTGAAAGTGGGTCAAGCCTGTGCTTTTATACTTAAATACATTTGACACTAACCAACGTTGGTTTAGTACACAATACAAAGACAATGTCTAAGTTGAAACATAGCTTGAAAATGTTAATTTTTAGCAAGAGATTCGATTTTGAGTATCACTTTTTTTTTTTAAGTTCAGACCTAAGTACTTTCGTAAAATATAATTTACAAATAAACAATTTAAACTTAAAATCATCTTTATTTTAGACTTACTTAACATTAAATTTGCCTCCAATTATTCCAAATAGCTCTTTTTTTAAATCCATATTTTCATGTGGGGGGAGGTCTTCATGTTAGCTGAATAGATCATTTGACATTCAATTTCTTTTTCGAAAATATGACGTTTTCACATTTACAATTAAAATTCAAACGAGTTCTAATAGAACTGCCCTGTAAGAAAATGAGTCCCAATGTGAAACAGCTGAGTTTAGTCAAGTACCATACATAATGTGGTTCAGGCTCTTATAAGATTGTTTTTAAATAGTTAAATTCAAATCAGAAGGGTTTTCCACTTATTAGGTTTAATACATCTTATCAGTAAATGTGTTTAAATATTGAATATAGACAAAGAAGTATTAAAATTATCATTTAAATAATTCAAAAACAATATAAATATTTGAGCAAATATTGCAATAACTAATAATAATCTTAAAAATAAAATGTTGGCACTATAGGTAGGCTACCCTTATGGTTAAGTTTTTTTGGGTATGCCAAATACATGTTTCAAAGTGATGATGAATGGTGTTTACCAGAAATGTAATGAAGAACTGAATTTGCTGAGGATGACAGCAAGTTGTTAAAAACAGCAACATGGCCGAAGGGTTGTAACCACTTAACTAATTTGCCCAAGATAATTTTTTTTTTTTTTGTTTAAAGAACAGTATTTCGAGTTAAGTCAGGCACAAGTTACTGTAAATTAAGTGCACATTTAAAAAATTTCACAAGTTAAACTGGAAAATGAAGCTGAAGCAAGACTGTATTGAAAGTTAACTAAAAATGTTGAGCAGAATTTATTTAATTTTGTGATTCGTCCTCTTTTTTGCATATTTTATAAATTAGTAATAAATTATTTGAACACTGTGATATTATATAATGGTAATATAAATATTAGAATTTAATATATTATTGGACGTAATTAAATATTATTGATTACTATTATTGGAAATATATTTTTATTGGAATGATTGATAACATTTCAGTGCAAATTTATCAACTTCAATTTTTTTTCAGGTTGAAGATTATTTTTTTTTAATAAAATATTTATAATCATTAGAAGTGAAATTGAAGTAAACTTTCAGTACACATTATGCATCACATCCATCATAATTTAATCTAATTAGCATTGCTTAGAAAGTTAGTAGCAATGAAAATCTAAATATTTTGAGAAAAAATTGAATATTAGATATGATAGATTTTATTATTTGAAATATATTATGTAATTGAATCTATTGATTATTATTAGATACATATTACTGTTATTAGCAAATTCTATAATAATTTTCTCTGGAGAATTTTGTTTTTATTCAAAATAGTCAGAATGCAATGAATTTTAATTTCCAGTATGAGGTCATTTGTCTTAATATTAAAAAATAAAATAAAGGTACTAATATGGATATCTAGTTTATTTTGTTTCAGACAACAATTGTAGGACAACTTCCATTTAAGTTAATAAGGGGAAATATGTAAATTAAAAGGATCATTTAATATGATTTATTTGTAGCTAGTCAAAATTAATTTCTATCTAAAACAAGGTATTTAAAATGAGTTAAAGTGAAAAAAGATTAAAACTAAATTAGTCTAGTTTGTATTATGCGGTCGTGTGAAAACTTAATATATACTTACATTTTTTTCTAGATTTTGCCATTTATGCTTGGCAGCTTTTGGAGAGAATGCAAGCTTCTTTTTCAACGCTAAAAATCATAAAACAATATTATAAACATAACTACAGTATATATGAACGACAAGAAATTTAAAATATATATACAGTACCAGCTTTGCAAAAGAATGAACATACAGTATAAGAAATTTAAAAATAAAACAAAAATGTTAATCTGTGATATAGCTAATCAGCTTGATAGAACAAAAATTCTAAAAAAAATAAAACAAGTATCAATTGTAATTTACACTAATGATCCGTAGAATTAGCATAAATCTTTTTAGCCCTTTCCCCCTCTTACCGTGTTATCAAAAGGACTAATTAGTTTTGTTACATTACCTTAACAATACTATAGGTCATATACTGTATTTCTAGCAGATTGCATAATATTGTTAATTTCCAACCTTGGTGATAAAATTTCTAGTTTTGGGATATTATATACAGAAATTCAAAATGTTTTAGAGTTGAGGTTCAGTTCTACTTACATAGAGCTTATTTTACAATATATTTTCACACAATAAAATTGAATTATACTCTATATTTCTGGACTTTATTTTAGTTCCAAGTCAAAACACTAGGATCTTGGTTTGACACCTGCCTAGTATCAGTGAAATTCTAATACTATAAATGATTGGTGCACAACCTATGGATATGGGCACAAAAACCTTAGGGGAGGAGAGCAATTGTTATTTTTAGCTAGTAATTAGGCAACTTTTTATTTAAATTATTAGAAACTGATATTTAAAGCTATTAAAATAAATAAATGAGGGGGAATGAAGGGCAGAAATATATTTAGCATTTAGGGGGTGGGGTTACTGTATCAAAAATGTTGTGCATCAGTTTTACATATACCGTACGCAATGTTCCTGTATTCGAACCTTATGACAAGAAGTAGTATCTGTAATCATCAGAACAGCTGCTGTTAAATCTTTTCACATTTCGATAGATTTTACTATTTCTCTCTTGTTCTCAAAAGTTGAAACTTTAGTCTCTCCTACATTTTGTAATAATGCAATTATCAGTTAGGAACTAGTACTATTTCACCTAGATCTATACAACTTATCAGACTTCTTGCTATTTAAGTGCATTAGCTAGAATAAAATAATTTATTAATATTTGAAAATTAAACTTTTCTCACCTATATAAGTTACTGCTAATAGACTGGAAATACTAAATGATTTGCCATTAAAGATACAACACAAAAACCGCAGTGAAAACAGTGGATTGATTAAAAAAGGGCAGTAAAAGTGACTTACAATCTTAAATTGAATAACTTTTTTAAGACAGCACTAACTAACCTGGCTAGATGCCTATGTAAATAAATCAATAGACGGAATAAAAAGCAATATTTAATACAGTTTAAATAAAATATAAAGCCGTACAAGTTTTATTCTGCTACACCCTAAAAAAAATTTAATTCAATTTAAGAAAACTAGATGGGATTGATTTTATTTTAATGTACAAAAAAAAAACGATGTGAAAACATTCCTTGTGTAATCTACATAAACAAATAACCATATAGTACATACAGTACATTGTCAAAATCTAAAATACAGTACCAGAATATACTGTACCAAGTTTTTTTGCTTTATTAGGCAACAAATAAGCATTGCATGGGGGGTAAAATCATAATTTATTTAATCCTGAACTAACCTCAAGGTTATTTAAGCAGGAAGAGCATATGGGAGGGTTAAAGAATGATATAGTTACAGATTTGGGGATAGATGCTAACAGGTAACTTAAGATGAAGAATATAAGCAAAGTTTTACTGTTAATCTAACTACAGTATATACAGTAGCTGGATTTAATCCAATGTTACTATATATTAGTTTAAATAAGGTGAATAAATTTACAATTGATTAAATTTTTTGTTTGTGCATGACTTTAACCATTTCACAACCAACAGAAGAGAATGCTTACAAGCAGAAAGAACAAAAACAAATAGAAGAGAATCAGCAAATATTTTATTTGCATTGAAGCATGAATCTAAAGTAGATTTAAATCTAGTATGAGAGATTTAAAATGTGGGTTTGGAAGAAAATGAAACAAGTAAATGGATTGAACAATAAGAATTGAAGAAATAACTGAAAAGGAAGAACAATCTGTTTTTAAAAAATAATGACTATAAAATTATTGAAAGTTATATTTTTCCTACAATATATTAATGAGAAAATGTATTCAATTAATTGTTGTTGGATACTAAATATATAGCTTAGGGCTCTAAATCTTCAATATTTGAGCTTAAACAATAACTTGGCAGAATACATACCTTCAGTGAATACCATATCTCCATGCTGGTATTTGCCGATACGTCCTGCTACACGGGCAGACATTGGCTTAGAAACCTTACGTAGAAATTGAACCTCTTCTTGCTTACGTCGCAATACAGCTTCTTTTAATTTTTTCTCCGCTTCCAAAGTCTTGATAACATTTTCTCTCTGCCTAGATTCCTTTTTCAGCTGAACTATTTCTCTGTTCCTACGAGCTTCAGATTCTTTGTTTTTCTGAGCTTCTTCTTTCATTTTATTCATGAGTTTAACTTTGTTTTTCTTCATTTCGGCCAAGTCTAGCTGCAGAACCTTTAGTTGCTTCTCATATTGCATTTGATTTCTTTGCAGACGTGAATGTTCTTTTTTAGCAGCTTGTAATTTTTTCAGTTCTTTTTCTAAATCGTTAATTTTCTTTTCGTATTCATCACGAACCTTCTTTGATTTTTCTTCACTATTAGTTTCGATATTACCTAATCAAAAAATAAATAAATAAATAAATAATTACTTTTTATTGCACATACTAAAGTTAAATTCTTGTGTTTTACTAATGAAAATGCTTTCAAGATTATTTCAGTGTTATTAGAACTTTAAATATTAAAAATAGCAACAGTATAATACTGTATTTACAAAAGCATTAAAAAGGTTTCTTAAATACGTTTTTATAATTGACCTTGCAAAAATGTAAGGTACTGTATATGGTACATATTGTATTTATAAAACTGTTAATGAAATGCTTAATTATAGGCAGATTTATTTATCACTGCAGTTATTTAAAGTGTATAAGATTAATACTTCAAACTTTTTCAGAATTTTTTTTACCTCATCTTACATGTAAATTCCAATTGCTGTCATTGGCATTTACATGTAAGATGAGCTAAAAATTTAAAGTTTTGTTGGTGAGACACATTTATTATATGAATATTTTAAATTTATGCAATTTATAGTGAAACAGCAAGGCATATTTAAGCTTTTTCAACAGGCACTAATATTTATTTTATGGTTTGATACTTATGTTAGAAAAAATATTTAATTCAGCTGTCATTTGAAAATGGAGAAAAGCTATAAACTTTTATTTTATAAATGACTTTGTAAAGTTTTATTTTTTTCCTAAGTGGAATTTTTTTGTTTGTAATTGTTTTAGAAAATAATTAATAAGAAAAAAAATAGTATTTCATTTATCATTTAATTGTGGATTAGAATATTACGATAATATAAATTATTTACCTAGATTGGCCAGAACACGATCTCGTTCTATTTGAGTAGCTCGAATCTTATTCTCCAGCATTAACAATTTTTCTTCATATTGCATGCGTAATACTTGCAAACGGCGCTGACTTGCTTCTAATTCTTCAACCAAGCGTTGTTTAACAGAAATTTCAGTCGTTAACTCAGCCAGATCTTCTGTATAATTACTTTCTGAAAAAAAAAGTTTCAATCCATTTTTTTTTAAAGAATTAACCATTATTGAGCAAATGAATAATTCTTAGCAATATTTTATTTTTTTTGTGTGTGGGGGAAGGGGGGCACAGCCCAATACAATTGAAATTAATCAACTATTCTGTGAGATATGGATGAGCATTAAATTGTTAAAGTTATTAATACATTAGGAGCAGAGCGTCATTACATCAGTGAAAACTGCTAATCACAAGACTATCGCTTTTTCTGTTACACACAGAAATGATCAAATGATGAGGCAAAAGCATTAAAATCTTTCACAAGAGAATGTTGTAGTAGTTTTAATTTAATTTTTATTATTTTATCTTGTATAAATTTATTTTAAACATGGTTATGATTTAAATAATTTCCTTTGCACAAATAAACGGAGAGGAAATTTTGATTAAAGTTGCAAAATATTAAGATTTAATTTTGAACGAATAACAGTTTTCTAAAATTACTAAGTGGTTTTTGGCCATTTGGTCAGGTAACCGGTTAACTGATTATCCATTATTAACTTTAATTTGAATATATTCTTAAGAAAATTTATATACACTTTTAAAAATACATTCACAATATTTGTATGCTTAAAGAATTGCAAAATTAAAAAAAAAATCCCATTGGTTTACATTACATTATGCTTCTTTTAAACAAAAAATAAAAAATAAAGTATGCAAAAATTTGACTTTAAATGATTAAAAAATTCGTTTTATGCTTAGATTTCATTGCTTTGTAACAATGCTATAACTAATCCAAGATTGAATCTCTTTAGTATAATGTTTTAATTGAATAATGATTGCTTCAATATACAGTATACAAAACATGAATTTCTACAAATTTCATCAAAGTCGTTAAAGATCTTATCAGCTAATGTATTTATTTTTGTGTGTGTAATCTAAAGAAATCTAGTATCAACTGACCTTTACCATCAGAGTCTATATCACTGCTGTCATCATCATCATCATCAATATTCAATTCTTCCTAAAAAAAAAATTACTGTATATTATATTTTTATTTGTTGTTCTGATGAGGTCTGTATTCAGGTTTTATCACAAACTGATTTGACAATGATATTTAAACAATAACTTTTCAACTCTAAGAGAATCAGAAAAAATAAATGGCAATAAATGGACTCCAACAATTAAAGGATGTAAAAACAGTTCATAGAATTGTTTTATGAACTTAAAATGATTCACTATCAAATCATCATTTCATCATTATCTGCATTTTTTATTTTTATAATCAATAAAATGATTACTTGACAAGTTTAGAACAGTTTCTCTAATAATGATCAATATTAGAAACTTACTTCATCATTGGATGAACCATCCTCTTTGTCACTATCTTTTTTACTTTGTTCTTCTAAAATGGCAATCTCACTAAATGACCAAAATAAATATAATTTTTACTTATAATTTAGATTTTTTAGAATAGTAACAATAATCATATGCATTACTGCAATTTTTATAAATATACTGTGCTCGCAAATTGTTAATGTACTAAATCAGGAGTTTAATAATAAATTCATAATAGGCAAAACGGTATTCACAGATTTTATAATATACTATAACAGCAGAATAATACCATAATATACTGAATTTACATATTTTTGGAATATATTGAATCAGTAATTATTAATACTATATTATTATTATTATTATAGGTTTATTTCAACTAAACATAATACAAAATTAATATTTAAATACTGTAACTATTAATTATATCACTAAAAGTTAACCTTGCAACCCTAGCCCTACACAATGGATATGGGTCACAATGACAAAGCAAATTTGATTGGATTCAAATTAAAATAGAAATAAAAAAAATAAAAAAAGAAGAAAAGTGATTAACGTAAAATAACAAAGTTCCAAAACAATTCATAGTTCACAAAACAATTTTAAAGTTGTTTTGAAACAAGCCAGATGGGGACCGATTAACGTTACTGCAGACACCATTCTGACAAAATATGTACAGAAATAGTCGGATTACAAAGTCATTCTGACAAAATATGTACAGATATAGTCAGATTACAAAGTTCAGAAAGTAAAAATGCCCCAGTAACATTCAAAATGCACAAGATTACGTTATCTGCCATTAATCATTGTAGTATACTAAACACTAAATCCTAATTGAGTTGTAGCAGCATAGAAAATGAATCCAAGGAACAATATCTAAATAACAGTAAGTGAAACATAGCCTAATAATTCGTGAAGAAAAGGTAATGTAGTAACACCACCACTGATGCAAAATACACATGCCTCAATAGCGGGAAAACCGTCGCCATTCCTAAATGCACAATCCATTAAAATCCAGAAAGTAATTAGATCATTTGAAGTTTTCCGCAGTTGACTGCCTAAAACTCAAACACCAGGATATTATAACTCCAAAAATGAAATAATAGAAAACAATCAATCATAATTAGAACAAGATAAAATTAAATACGTACAAGATATTTACACAAACAAGCGGAGATAACGGTGCTACTGTAATTTAGTGCATTCACAGATTTATACTACTACATTTGAACATTTATTAATATCATATCAATACCAGTACTGCATTTTCAGATTTATAATTCAAATTATATCACTATAATTTGAATTATAAATCTGAATATATTGCATTAGCAGAGTGTATTGGAAGATCAATAATAAAAGCTTAATACCGGTAATAATATTACTGCATCTGATTTACAATCCTATAATATACAATAGCTTAAATGTTATCCAAAATTATTTTGCGATCCATCTTTTTAAAAAGCTTAAAGAAGTCACTGGCATTCCATTGGAGTATTTTAAAGAGTGAAGTGTATACTGAATGATAGTTTTACTATTGACTGAAGCGGTTGACATTAAACGTGTTTATTATAATGGCGTTATCATCTTTAATATTTTCACTAATAAAGTTTAAATGTTGCCTGTTTTTCTTGCAGCACAACAAATAGCGTTTATCAATTTACAATTATTTATATGCTTTGCACCATTTCTTAGTATTACTAGGTTAATTGATAAAGTTTTTATTCTTAGTTTTATTTTTATTCTTCCACAAAGAAAAAGTTTCTTGAAAAGTAGGTTTATCGTTTTGAAGAGTGTAAGCATTTTGTAGTCTTCTGGGAGCCTACAGA
>PXIH01S0012488.1:0-10303 GCA_003024985.2 Euperipatoides rowelli | reverse complement strand
TAATTAAGGAACTAAAATATTTAAAATTATTTTATTTGTCCTTTCACAACATTTCAAATAAAGACTGAATGGACATCAAAATTATTATAAGATCAAAGTGTGGAATGGTAATTGCTTACAATTGTTGATATATTTTCTAATGAGGAGAGTTATTGTATATATTTTTTTTAAGCTGTGTGAGAGAAGGGAGGGGTGACAGAAATTATTAAAAAAAAAAAACCTTAAGGAAACAACACCATGTTTTTTCAATGTCAAATAACATCTTCATGTATTTTTTTCCCCAGTTTACTGCTAATGTGAATGTCATTCTGTTTGACCTAGTGCCAGTTCATAGGTCTAAGCTTTCCTGTCGGAGTTCCACTGCCATAGGTGACCCTCACTTAGACTGTCATTCTCTTTTCCAGATGGTATTCTTATATGGCATAGGAATTATTTAAGTTTAAAGTTCATTTAAAAAAAAAAGAAACTTTTAATCCTAAAAGTTTTTAATAGATTTTATTTAATAAAATATAAAAGCGCCAGGTTGTATACATAAAACAAACAAAACCAAAAAAAAAAAAAAACCCTGTTGGAGATAGAAATAGTTAAAAAAAAAACATGCAGGTGTCATTCAATTCATTGACCCACTATCACTCTCAGTGCCTCAGCACTTATGTTTAGAGTTGTCCATGCATTGGTTGACCTTTCTAGGGCTAGACATGTGGGAGCCTTTATGTAGGCAATAAAGTCTTTAACCATAAAATCTAATTATTTAAATACTTAATATTTTCAAAATATTCCAAAAAGTTCTTTTGTTTTATTTTTTTAATATGTTTTAGAAAAAGAATATTGTTTATTACTGTTTATGTAAATGGTATTTATTCTAATGGTTTTGTATATAAGTTTTATTTTATTTTTATTTATCATTTTTATTTATATTATATGTGGTGTATTGGTTATGGGATCTGTTGTTTTTCTGGCTTGGATAGTTGGAGGCAGTTGATTTTATCCCTCGTACATTTAGACTATCATTCGCTATCCAGTTCTTTGATTAGTACATTTTTTTATATTACGTCCTGAAGCATTTGCGTCCCCAAAAAAACTGAGGTGGACTGTTGAAGCTCCATTTTGTTTTACCTAACAAACATTGGTGATAACCGAATGATTGAGTTTTCTTGGAAATTAAAAATATGCGCATGAATTAATCAAGAATGGCTCGACATTTTGGTTGGTTGTTGTATCACAAAAACATAGTGAATAGATCGGGTTTCCTTGTGGAAATCTTGACGAGATGATTTGGATAATGATAATAACTGTTAATTATAGTTTTTACGAGGATGGAAAATATACAGACTTTACTGTTTAGTTCTGGTGAAGAGTCTACTTAATCTTAAAATGGATATTGTGGGGTTTTTTAACCCTTTCCACTCTACATCCGGTACTAGACCGACATTTATAATTATGCACTCCAAGTACGGTATTATACCGACATTATGTCTTTCATTTTTGATATTCAATATTTCAATCAAAAATGCTTCAATTTTTTTTAAAAAGCTTTCTAAGATTCTGAAAAGATTGGTTTTCAATTATCCCATTTTTTTTTTTTTTAAAAAAGAAAATAATACTTTTGTTACAAAAAGAATTCAATGATAATTAAATTATAATAATTATTTGTATGCTTCTTGATTTTAGCTTTTTTTTTTAATTTAAAACTTTTGCGATTTACTTGCAATTAATTTTTTAAATAGATTACTTAGTTGCTTTATTCACCTATAAAAACAAATTTTCTTTAAAACAAAAATAAAATATCTAAAATTAGAAATGTAAATGAAGTTTCAGTAATTTGCTTGGATGATTTACTGACTCCACTTCCGGTGTATTGCTGACATTGCCACCTTTTTTATTTTTGTCTTATGCTTCTTATGCCACTTCAATTCGGAATAAATTAACAAACTTTAAATATATTTATTTAATTTTTTGTAAGGAATTCAATTATCCAAATAACAAAAAAATTCAGCAAAGAGATTTTTTTAAATTAATATTTTAATTAATGTCGGTAATAAACGCAATCGATTAGTATAGGCAATCGCATGACAACTCAGAATAAATAATAGTAAATCTAAATAAGATAGAAACAAACTTTAAATATATTTCTTATTTCATTTTTTGTAAGTAATTCAAAAAACTAAATTACAAAACAATCCAACACAGAGATTTTTTTTAAATTAATATTTTAAGTAATGTCGGTAATAAACGCAATTGATTAGTATAGACAATCGCATGACACGTCGGAATAAATAAAAGTAAATCTAAATAAGATAGAAATAAACTTTAAATATATTTCTTATTTCATTTTTTGTAAGAAATTAAAAAATCCAAGTTACAAAAAAATCCAACAAAGAGATTTTTTTTAATTAATATTTTTCGAAACGTCTCCAATAAATAAATAAATAAATAAATCCCAAATTTCTTATATTAACCCTTATAGTGGCTTTTCTGTTTGACACACATTTTTTTTTGTTTGTATTTTTAAAATTTGCATTAAATTTTGATTTTAAAAATGTATAATTTTATTCTTATTTGTTTTATAATATTTTTATTCGGCCACCTTAAATTCAAAAATTTGATAAATATGGTAGCCTATACCATAGGCATAATTATCCCTGCATATTTTCAAAAAATCATTAGATATTCATGTAAACTATTTTAAAATCATTTTTTCTTCATTTCTAAACGAAATTTAAAAAAAAAAAAAATTTTTTTAGGTGTGTGGAGTGGTAGCATCCACATTTTCAGAAAATAGGTGGAGTGGAAAGGGTTAAGGTATTTTGACCTGAAATGTTTGTCAGCTTTATTATGTTTATTTTTGCATATTCTATCTAGTCATTGGAATTGATTTAATTTATTAGGATTTAAATCCTTATCCTTAATTGGGCTAGGATTTTATAGAAGTGAATGAAATTTATTTTGTGCATTATATCATGATGTACCATATATGTTTTCATTACCAATAAATATAATAATAATAATAACAGCACTAGTAGGTAATATAAATATCTATCTTACCTAGTATTGATCAGAAAGATGATCAAATTAATTTGTTCTAACAAATAGATTTCATAACAGCTTTTATTACTAATTGTAATTTGATTAGCAAATTGCTAATCAAATTACTTTAAATAACAGAAGCAGTTATGAAATCTATTTGTTAGAACTGATTACATTGATCATCTTTCTGAGCAATAGGATTAACTCTTTATTTTGAGAATAATATGTCTGGATGTCTATAAAGCCACACAGTATATTAAGTAGCTGAGAGAAGGCATTGTCAAAGCAAGGTATCAATAATCCTTTCCCCTTTATATACCTTTGTTCTTCCCTGGCCATCTTCCCTGATCTTTTGTACTTCCTGCTGTCTAACTGGATCATTTTAAATACAATGGATAGTGATGATGAGGATGCTATTACTATTGGTTCCAGTTTGGCAATGTTAACTTTGTTAGTGAAGATGAAAAGACTATGAAGAAACAATTATTTGGTGATAAATGTGACACCAATGGGTTATAGGACCATTTTTTTTAACGCTTTATCAGGATATTCACTCAGATGATGATTGTATAAACAATGATATTTTCAACATCTATTAATTTCATGGTTTCTTCATTCATAACTCCACCTTCTAATGGATTTTTTTCATATTTTCCTGCCATGTTTGGTGAGTCACGTGTTCATGTCATTGGTGATTGGCTGTGATCTAATTCTTGAAAGATAAATTATCAAAAAGTAGAGGTTTAGTCTACTTCTGTCATTTATCGGAGAATTATCTTTCATGTCAGTTTTCTCTAGAGAATGTATGACACACATGAGAGAATTTATCGCAGGAATCAAATTCTCCTAATTTTCAGAGATTTATCGACCATGACTTCTCACCTTTAATGTTGTAAGGCTGAAGTTTAATATTTCTACTGACTTAGAGTTAGCTCTTATTGTATTGACTTAGGGTTAGCTCTTATTGTATTGACTTAGGGTTAGCTCTTATTGTATTGACTTAATGTCATTGTGGGATTAAAGTTAAGGTATCATTTTATTGCAATCCTATTGATAATAAATGTCTGAATGACCACTATATTTAATATTTCATTAACAACACAAATTTAAACAAATTACAGATTATTATTTTAATTTCCTAAAAATAATTTCTGAAAATTTATTATAATAATTTTGAATGGTAGCAAATTTGTTTTTGATATGTCAGATTTGTTTGGTATGTACAGGTTCGAAAGGGCAGAAAAAAAGCTTGGGAAAGGGGCTAAACCGGTCAAAGTCTAGTTTAACTGAGCCAGTAAAAAATCTGCTGATATAAATAAATCTATAAACTATCAATATAAACATCCAATGATGTTTATATTAATCTGTCAGGATAAAATTTAGCTATTTACCTCTTCCCTAATTCATCCCCAACCTTAAAATTTTTTTAAATTTTAGTCTTTATTTGTGTTAAATAAGCTGGAAAGGTTAACTCATTCTGCAACTTTGCCATGTACCCCTAAATAGATAACTAAATGATATCAGGTATCTCCTATTCCTATGATGGTTGACGCTATTAACAATAATATATGTAAAACTTTATAATTTCATTTATTATTTTTTCCCTTTAATGTGTCTCCTTATATTTGTTTATGTGTTATGTAAATAGTTGTATATCCTGTGGAGCTAATGATTATGTAATGTACTTGATTATTGTATAAACAAAATAATAATAATAAATTAAATTACTTTATTTTTATTTTTAACATTGCTATAAGAATTTTACATCCCCACCTATCTACATACTTATCTATGTTACATTCTGTCATATATTAAGATTAAGCTACACTATACAGTATGTGACTTTATTAAGCACTAGTAGAACTCTTCTGTAATAGCTAATAAGGTAGAGAAAAATTGAAAGCTATGTGTGTATTATCACTTATCAGCACGTCTACGTTTAATTTAGTGTGTGGTTTAATACAACATCGAACCCAAATCAGTGGAATTATTGCAAATATTGGACAAACATTTCCCCCTTAAATTAATATTAGAGTGGAAAGAATTAAACTATGAAGCAAAATCAAAAACCAGACGAGTTGCTGCAGCATTAAGGTAACTTAGTACAAACTGTTTGTATAAAGATGACTTGGATATATGTACATTTAGCCGATCAATTCTTCTTTGGCATTGCAAACCCCACAGCTCAAAAAAGACTTTTGTCAGAAGATGATACATCATTATAAACTAATTCAAATAGCATCAATCACAGAAATGGTAATTAAAGGCTTGCATACACTCTCTATAATCTGATGATTCCAGAGGAAATTGTCTGATTATTTGACAGTGTATGTGAGTCTTTAAATGCCATTTCTGTGATTTGAATTAGTTTTGCAAACAGTTTATCCTGTTTCGTTAATATTGCGGCAAATTCTGCAATTGATTCATCTGAGTGAAATTTGCAAAATTGGAATTAAATTTAAATAACCAAAATCTACTAATGACACTTGCTATCATTGTGGTCCTCTGATTCTTTGACAATATGCAAATACTAGGGCATGTAGTGTTATTATTGAAAAAAAAAAAGTGATATCATTTCAATCTGCTTAGCTAAAAAAAAAAATCAGTAAAGACAAATATTAAAAACTTTGAAGATGGAAAAAAAATCCCAACAGTAAACCTAAGGTTGTAGACATTGCGAAAATAATCACTAAGTCAACAAATGTAGTATTTAAGATTTTAAATTTAGTTCATAGATGGCGAGTCTATCCAACCATTCTTTATTGACATTAAAGTTAATAATAGACTGATTAAATTTGAGATAGACGCTGGATCCGCCATTTTGCCCATTTCACCGTACATTTTTTTATGAAAACGTTTACTGATCTTAAATTAGATAAACAAAAGTTAAATACCTTCCAAAATCTGATTATATCTGTAGGAAAGCTAATAGAAATATTTCTTGGATTGGCAAACGGGCTTATAATTAGGATTTATATGTAAAATAAATGATCTACTGCTTTATTGCACAAACCATGGTATCCATCATATCTTCACCCTCCTTTTCATTCAGCATCTAACGGCTAGGCTGAAATGTTTGAATGTACTGGTCTTTAAGAATTTTATACACAAATTGATGCCCACACAAATCTGACCTTATGAACGATCTATTGTTCACATATAGTACTATGTCTTGAACAACTACTAGGAAACCACCATCCGAACTGTTCTTAAGTAAGCAACTACAACTGATGAAGCAACCAAACACTGCAAGCAAACATACATGCTACATAGACCTAACTCAAGGGTTCCAAACCTTTGAGGTAGTAGAATATTTACTTTCAAAGACATTCTCCAAATGCAAGCATGCACCCTGTAGCTGGAAAAGAGTACATGTACAAAAAAAAAAACCTGTGATTTATCTAATTCAGTTGGAAGATGGACGCACGGCGAACAGGCATAAAAAACAATGAGTTTCCAGATTACTCATTTGTCCTACTCTACCCAGGCACCTGCCACCATAAAGTAGTCAGGATCAAGAACCACCCTAGAATCACCCCCTTTCTGGCTATGCCACTGTTTCTATAAGAAAACTTAAAACTTTGTCAATTATTTACAGTAATTCGAATTTTATTTTGTGGAGTAAAAATTTCAATTTTTAATTAAAATAAAAATAAATGATATTGGAAAAAAAATGTTAGTTTGCTTAAGTCTGCTTAATTATTAATAATCTACAATAAATAAATTGAAAACAAAATCTCAATGGATAAAAATTATTATGCGGATATAAATACATATGAAATGTTTTATTTTTATTTAAATGACACACAGAGAACAATTTTTTTTAAAAAAATTATTTGAATGTTTTATATAACAATATCATTCTTTCTCTCCTATTATCAAATTATTACATTTTTAAAACTCATAAAGTTTCAATGGAGATTTGTAAAATAAATTATGTTTAAAAAAATGTTGTCAATTTTATTAATAAATCAATAATTAATTTTGAGATTAATTAGTCTTGCACAATGATGATAGATAATCAATGGAATTCCTTTTCATAATTTATGCGCCAAACAATGTTTATTGTAAGAAATTAATTTGTCTTTGTTATCCTAATAAATTCTCTATTTGAAGTCTCACTCAGTACATTTTTTATTATTTATGCCGTTTTATTAAAATCTATGATGACCTATTTTTAACAAGAGGTTTTTTTTAAAAAAATAAAATTTGGTTGAAAAAAAATACCAATCTATAAAAACTTTAAGAATAGTTTTCTCTAAATCAATGATATCAACGAGGATTATTTTTTTACACGTTTGTCACAGTTATTACTTTGTTTAAAAAATATACTTTTAGTTTCAATATTTATTTATTTTTACCAAATTTTTTTTATTTAAATCTTTTATATTAAAAAAAGAGAGCTTAACCCTAAAAATATTTATACAGTAAAACTTGATTATAACAAATTTATATGTTATAAACTTGTGTTGTTATAACCAATTTTAATTATTAAAAAAGTACATTTTTTAAATCAAATACTGTATTTATTTACTGCTTAATGACTTCCTGATTGGCAAATAAAGTATTTTTTTATTATTATTTATATTTTAGCATTTAGTTAGATGCAAGCCTAGTATCATTACAGTTAGAGACACTAAAGCAAAATAAAATGACAATAATAGAAGAAAAGGATAAAAATATTGATGTTATAGCCAAGGTTGAGGTAAAAACAATGATGTAAAAAACATTAGTACAGTATAGGACCCCAAATCCGGCTAGATTGGGACTTTAGCCAGGACGGATTTGGGTTTTTTTCAGGATTTTAGGTCCCCATGGGGTCAGGGGGCCCTATGNTTATAAGGTTGTGATCACTTGTTGCTATTGGAGGAAGAGATGAAATTAAATATTTGAATGGGGAATTGGTGAAGCATTTTTCAATGTTTCATTTTTGCGGGTGAGAAGATTAATTATTTGTTTGAAATTAAACATATTTGATAAAGGTTGGGTGTTTAGATCGTTGAAATCACCTGCAATGTAAATCACGGCAGTCAAGTTAATCGTTAGCAGTCTGTCAATTTCACTAACAACCTAACTGATTAAATTATTATGGCTCGGATCTCTTGGTGGGTAATAGAGCATGATTAGTGCTATGCAGGAGATTAGTGCTATGCATGGAATTAGAGATGGCCTTAATATAATAGTAAGAAGGTCCAAAAATGGGTCAGTAGGATAATTTATTGACTGGACTGTAATGTCTTCTATAATGTAAACAGATAAACTGCCCCCATGATGTTTATCATCTCTCTCTCTCTCTTACCTTATAAAAAGTGGGATAATTTTTAATATTATAAGCATACAGACGTTCTGTGGCGATCCACAATTCAACAAAGATAGCTATGTCCGGTTTCAAGTGTAAAACAGACAGTTCTATTTGATCAAATTTATTTCCTAAGGATCGTATATTGGTCAGAACAAGATTAGGAATGCTATAGTGATTATTTGTTTTAATAACCTTAGGTTATTCACGTTACATCCTAGTTTGGAACTAAGGTGATGAAGAGGCCTAAGTGTTGTGAGGACTTCTATCTGCCTACCCACGTTATTTGGAAAGCCCTTCTGTCAAAGGTTATGCATAAAGATCCACCTCTTTTTGGATGGAAAAACTTATACTGTAAATGTTATTATTTACCAAACAATGTTTGGTAGATTTATCAATGTCCATCTATTTGTTGGCATACTGCAATGATTTTAAAAATGCAGTACCTTATTTTTTTATTCCAAAAAACACATTGAGCACAAACAAATTAACGTTGGTATTGCACATCTGAATGAGGAACGAAAAAAACAAAAGAAATCAAAAGATCAAATATCCGTTTTGATCAGTTGTTAAAGGTATTGAGGCTGAAGCTAAAGGCTTTCGTTATGATTTGATGATATTCAAATAGGAATGAATTGAATTTACAATTGGGATTAGTAAAATATATGAAGATCCACACAGGCAGTTANTATATATTAGTTGGGTAGTTCATGATGAGTCAATCATTTTGAATGAATAATAATGACAGAGCAAGCACTCTCCACACATGAATAAAGAACTGATTGCTCACATTTCAATATCGGTAGGAAAAAAACATGGATTCTGGCACCATAATGGTCTTCTCAAGACATCAGCACGTCCTGTTCTTGTCTCTTAAAGATATGGTATATTTATGCCCATATATGGGCATATGACATCATAACTCCAGTACTTCTAGTTTATGCCCATCCAACTTCATGTTTATGCCCTTGCCACTTATGGTATTTCTGGCACCTTTCGGTTCTTTTCCAAGATAGCCGACTTCTTGTTCCTTTTTTTATAAGAGGAATTAAGAGGTGTTTTTATGCCCATATATATATAGTAGACTAGTCAAATTGTGGTTGAGCCTGAAAGTAATTGTAAAACAATTTATGTTAATTGTTTCCTACTGTAAATTGTCTGAAAAACAATGTGATGAAAAGTCTACCAATGTATGGGTTGGCACAGGTCCAATATGATGGATTTTCCAATTTGGCTGCCTTACGTGGTAGAAAAACTCACATTTTGGCATGTATCTTCTCTGGTGTAATATATAATTAAATTTTACTTCTTTCATAAAGTTTCCTACACAAAATTATCTTTCATATAAAATTGTGCAGAATGCCAATGACAAATCTAATATTTAAATTATGTTCAATCTGTGGAATTGTAGTTTGTTTTAACCATACTTCTACATTAATTGTGGAAACAAAATGTCACTTTTTTTTCTTGCTGAAATATTTTTACACTATTTAAATATTGAATGCTGGGAATGCTGTTAAGCATATGCTCTCTGGGAAAGCTTTTGCAAGAGCCATCCATGGTCATTTGATTATTTCTTCTGTGTTGAACAAAATTATAGCAAAAGAAGTTATATGTCCTCTAGAGGAAACTAATGATCTAGCCCCAGTTCGATGCTTGTTTCAACATCTTTTGAATGGAGAAATGTCTCAACGAAGTATCCTCTGATATCATTGAAAGAATTGAAATCAAGTTAATGAAAACCAAAGAACTTATAAAATACAGGACTTATGGACTTTGGTTAGTATACTTGAAGATGGTTGACATTCTGAAACTATTCATAATGGCAGAATGAACAGGAAATTGACAGCTACATCTAGCAATGCTTAAATAAATATTACCCTTTTTTGCTGCATATTGAAAAGAATAGGGACTTAAATGAAATAGGCCTAATAGATAGTTTAGGAAATAATAATTATGAAAGTAATGTTAAAGATA
>PXIH01S0012456.1:9111-21907 GCA_003024985.2 Euperipatoides rowelli | reverse complement strand
TCTATCTTATCCCAAGAACATATCATCATCATTGGTGTGTTCCCCGAGGCAGAAGTTCGCATTCATGGTCGCCAAAGATTTCTATCTTATCCCAATAACATATCATCATCATTAGTGTGTTCCCCTAGGCAGAGGTTCGCACTCATGGTCGCCAAAGATTTCTATCTTGAGCTTCTCTTTTTAATACTGAGTATACTCTGACGTTAGACAAGCCTTTAAGGACATCCAGCCATTATTTTCTTGGTCATCTTTTTTTTCCCTTTCTGTCCATCTCTCTTGAAAGTGCTGTTACTAGTCTTATTCTTGCATATCCTCTTAAGACATGCCCTGTATATTTCCATTTACTTTCTTTATCCAAAAGACTATAGCCACCTCCCCATCTTTCCCACACTTCCTCATTTCTGATCCAATTTGTTTAGTTTATTTTCACATTCTGCTCACCCTCCCCTCTAAATATTAAATAAAGCATTGATCTTCTTTGCCAAGACTTTGATTGAAGTCCAAGTCTCACATCCATATAAGAAAACTGANCAAACATAGCATTTTAACATTTTTAATTTTAAATAATTATTTATTTATTTAATATGAGACTTTTGAATACATGGTTTTTAAATTCTAAAATATATTCATAAACATTACATTATTAGATAAAATGGCATCCAGGGATTTTTTATTTTTTTTTATTGTATTACAATTGAATATCTTGCCAGGAAGGGCATTTCTTGTAGTTACAACATGATTACTCAAAAATTGAACTCGTAACAGTTTTTTTTGTTTAATGTTTTTTAAATTTTATATCTATTGTCCGTCCCTATTCTGGGATGTTCCTTCCATCACAAATAATAAATGAGAACTGTTTTCTTGTACAATATATTTATACATTGAAATAATTTGTTCACTGTATTAATTATGACTGTGAACAACTCATTCACCGCTCAGAAGAAATGAACTAATTGTTGATACCACTATTATCGAGATAAACATAAAGTCTTACAAATTTGTACTCTATATACTGTAAGTACAATGTTTAATTTCACAATATATAATAATATATACACTACATGTCATAATCACAAATGCAAAAATCACAGATCTAATATATTAAGTTACAGTAATTTCTGTCGATACCAGTAGTGTGCATGTGACAATGGAATCTATTCTGTTGTGAACTGAAGACAAAATAAATTTAAATTAGAAGTAAATCTGCTCAATATCATAGTTTTATAAAACCGGGACAATTAGTATTCTTGAGAACATTTTTTGGAACATTGATATAAAAACCAGGATGAATCTCAGAAAGCTGGGATATCTGGTCAGCTTAGTTTTAATGAACTTGAGTCTTGTTAACTTAAAAGACAGAAGGTCAAGCTTTTTAAATGGATTTGAACAATGTTGACATAACTGAATTCAAGCTTGCTTTGATGCACTTTCATATTTATAAAACAAAATCAAACCTCTATTTGATAGACTTCAGGGTTTGACACTTATCATGGCAATGGTGGCAAATGCCATCATATCTTTAAAAATGCCACCCAAGATGCACAAGCAGTGGCCAATATTTGCCATCCATTTTTTTATGGTCACAAGTTTAAAGGATCTAATTAGCAAGTGACATTTATCCATTTTCCCCTTGTTTACCCATAAATAGTAATAAAATATTTAAAAACACACATGTTTAGAATATTCACACAACTTTAGTATTATATATCTCATGTTTTAATACATGTATGGTAATTAAATATAAATCTTTGCGAACAATCAAATAGTTGCCACTCAATCCTGAAAGTTGCCACCCATAGGCCTTTTAGGGAGGCAACTTGTTGCCGCCCATTAAAAAAATGAATGTCAAACCCTGGACTTGACTAAACAGAAACCAAGATTGTTTTCATTGACTTGTATGGTAGTCGCAGAACAGAAACCAAGAATTTTTAATGGGTTTGATTGGTATTCATAGAGCATAGACCAAACCTATTTGAATAAATTGACTGGTATTAAATAAGCATTTAATATTTTGATGGACTCGAATAGTATTCATAAAACAGAAACCAAGTGTGTTTATATAGACTTGAGTCATATTACAAGACAAAGACCAATTATTTTTTGCATAGACCTAAATGATATTGACAACACAGCGTCTGTGTTTGGTTAGATCTATGAGCTTGAGTGATATTGAGACCACTGTCTGTGTGGGACCAGAGCAGTTTTGCTTCTTCTTCATTCCTCCCACCCCTATCCTTCTACCCCACCCTCTTCCCTCAGAATCATATCCAATGCTAAATGTAAGAAACCCTAACTGGAAATAATTAATTTTTTAATACCATAAATGTTATGGTTTTGTTATATCCCTTATGTAAATTTTCATTAGCATCCACTGTTATCTAGACGATTATTTCCTTAAATTAAATTGATTTTTTTTTTTTAATATCTTCCATTTTTGTTTTAAAATTTTAAAGTTTCTGTTAAAAACTGCTCATATCTATTTTCCCCATTTGCCAAATCAGAATTTTTGTTATATTGAACCTGCATTTGCAATATCCTGGAAGTCTACTGGCCCTCGCTTAGTGTATGTCATGCTACTTTAGATAATTAGGCTACATGTTTTATTTTACCTGTACACCACTAATTTTCATTACACTAAATAATTTACTGTTGTATCCGAACTGATGATGTCATTCTCTTCATTTTAATTACCAAACGAAAGCTATCATTGTTTCATAAAGCTATCATGTTTTTACAACAGTTAAAGTTTCCTGCTGTCAAAATAAATTTGAAATGGCATTCATGGTGTGTCAAGCAAGTTGTTTTAATATTTATTCTGAAATTATTTGAAAGGATTTAAAATGCAATATTTTAATTAATTTTCATTTAATTAGTTGGTGGGTTTTATTATATTTTTAATCTTAAATGTTTTGTTTTGATAATAATATGTCAACAACCTTCCTTTTGATATTTTTCAGTTATTACTATAAATACCAAGACGCTTAAGGTTTCAGGCAAACTATTTTTATTTTTTTTATGAATGGGATTTTTAGAAGAAAAAAAAAGCCCTCACACATAACCGTTTGAAAAATAATCCTAAATAACATCCCAAATGTATCTCTAAGAAATGCTTTAAAATATACGCTAATTAAATGTGATCAAAAGCCACCTCCCCCACATAGACAAGTACTCCTTGCCCCTCTTAAGTAATGATATTATCACTAGTCCATTTTAGCAGAAACCGTTCAATATGCGGTTTTTGAGCCTTACAATCCAATCACAATAGAGCAGGGGTGTGGCAAAATTTTAGTCAATTTCCACTAAATTATTCCACCTTTTGATTAACATCATGTTGGGCATAGTAGTAGCACCTCTTATCGGGTTGGGACATAGTTGTTGCACCTCTTGATTATCATAGCGTTGGGGCANAATTTTTGCACTTCTTGATTATTATAGGTGGAGCATAGTTATTGTACCTTTGATTATCATAGGGTTGGTATAGTTATTTATTACATAGTAGCAGTTAGGTTTGGATAAAGGTTAGGACTTTAATAAAAATAAGGCTTTGAAACTAGTTGGCGCTACTGAGCTCATGTACAATCTCATTGGTCTGTAAAAGATTGAATTGTCACATTTAACTGCTCATATTTTATTGATAGAAGTGTCCTTTCTCACATTTGTGCCCTCTTATGTCATTAACATAAACTTTCATCCACCTATTTTTATTTAATAAAATTTAATTCAGTTTGTATATACTGTACTGAAAAATATGATATTGAATGGTAATGTGACATGAACATAATTAAAAAAAAAAAGCTTCTAGAGATTTTGCCTCTACTCCTTCCTAGCATGAGAAAAAATAATAAAATTTTATTTTAAGCATGCGTAGAATTGCTTAAATTCAATCCCATTCTCACTGCCCCCCCCCCAAAAAAAAAAAAAAAAAAAAACAATTGGCTTTAACTTGAGATACATACTTGTATATTTGCACATAAAATTCAGTAAGAGACAGATAATAAGGTGAAGCTGAAATCTCTAATCCTATCAAATTTCTCTGATTCATAGTTCATAGTAATTAAAACTACTAAACCCAAAACCTTGTTGATTTAGTGACATTTGGTGTTAAACAGTTACCTTCAAATCTAATGGTAATGAATGCTTGTGAAATACTTTTTGGCACTGTATATTAAACGCATTAGAATATTACAATGTAAACAGCATTTAGATGCATTTATGTAGCAAGGTCAACTGAATGATCTGAAAAATGGGAGTACTGGGAATATTCAATAATATATATTAAAACTTTTAAAAGCTGCCATGAAAACACACTAAAGAGTGCAAAGCACTAGATATAAAATTAGCTCCTCCATTTTAAAATTCCAGAACAATTTAAGCTGTTGCCTTTTTTTTCTGTCTCCTTGTTCTTTCAAAAGTTAGAATGTGTAAACGACATTGAGTTATGCATTTCATACTAGTATTTCGGGTATTTATTTAGTAATGCATGGGAAGTGTTATAAGGCACGGGTGTAAAAAAAAGTGGGTCTGCTATCCGATAATTCACTCCACCATCCACATATTAATTCTCCATTGGCACAGATAAACGCATGATGTGTTTCCTAATAAATATATAATGATCTTTGCATTTGACAAATGACTAAATGCTAACAAAGTACAATATTTTCTTTCACTCATTGGCGCAACATTTTTACATATGTGATTATTACTACCGTAAAACATAAATACATCATCTATCATCACTCTTATCTTTCTAATATATTATTTTCCACAATTAAACGAATAATTTCTTTATCTCAAAAAAATAAAGGATAAACCTGATTACATGACAATCAGATTAGTCTGTTGACTATTACAGAAACTACAGCATTTCTATTGTTTTTAACTTAGCCTTTTTCTAAAAGGAGAGTTTGACAATGTCTGCCTTTCAGTGAATAAGAGATTAAATGCCCTTCAGACTTTCAGTCATGGGAAGTTATGATGTTCTCTGGACTTGATTCTTTAGTGATTGAATAAAGAGCACATTATGTCAGTAAGAGTATTTTGACTGAAATAATTTAATCTGATAATTATAAATGACTTGATATACATATGCAACCTAAAGATCTGGCATTTCAAAGTATTCATGTCTTACCAGTTGACGAACTTCAGAGATAGTTAGTGGACTGTTACAAGACTATTTTGTATTTGCCAGTGTTTTATGATGGATTAATAGAAGACATATACTGGTTTGTTCATGTGATAATAGAGACAATGATCTCAGGGACTCTGTTTGTCTTGACAAATAGTAATGACTTTTCTCATAATTATTACTGTAACCTACAGTGTATCTCGGTATTATTAAAATATTAGTAAAAACTAGAAATTATGAATATGAGGTATTTTATATTGAAATAAGAGATTTTAGTTGATTTGCAAAACAAAATTAAGAATTTAATGTAAATTAATTTTTCTTGACAATTATGGCTGTAGGTGGTAACAAAATGTGGCAACATTTTTGTGTTTCTTTGCAACAATCCCTTGGATACTTTGAGACTTGGCAAGACTTATATATGATCATCAAATGTACTCTGACTATAATCTGCATTATTTCTAGACAACTATATTAAATTACACCACTAGAAACATTTAAATTAAAATAACACTTGGAGCAGAATACCTAAAACATAACAACTATGCCGCTGTCAATTGACAGTGTCATCAAGATGCAATATTAATCTATACTCTAATTTTAGATGGTGCAATATATGTGTTTGTTTATGTTTTTTTAATCCATATTCCATAATATAATACTGTAGGCCTATATAATTTTTAGATAAAAAACTTGGTAATGGCCATTAATAGTAAGAGCAACTAAAAATTAATGTTGCTGTTAATTTTATAAGTATTTTTACTGTAGGTCTGTATGTTTAATTTATATACTTCTCGAGCTGCTTATATGTAGAAAATCCCAAATGAAAACATTCCTGCATTAATCCCATGTTATAAGACAAACTGTCCGTGAATGTCTGCATCGTAAAAGATCTTGTAGTAGTCAAAATAGAAAATTTATGAGGAACAAATATTGCTTACAATGGTTAGACCAGTTAAGTCATATTTGACATGTGTAAATATCAATAAAGTCAATTTTGCTCCATTTTAGATTTTGATTATCATGATGCATTGTGGGTACTTTTCTGAATCTCGTTGCTTTTACTCGTAGTCAGAGTGAACTTTGATAGTGCTTGGAGTTTATTAAATCTACGACAAAGCATGCTCCGATTCTTTTAAAATTGGAATTTCTGGATTCAGAGCATGCTCTGAAGTACTCTTGAGTGCTCAGAGATTTTTTTTTAAATTGTAACCTAGGTCAACAAAATTTAGGATTTTTTTTTTAGTTTCTTGAAAAAGCCACAAATATGCAAATTCTCAGGAGAAAATGAAGATATAGATTTTGGCTAAAGGCCTGATATTCAAGTTCACACACTTATTTTACACTTCTGCATGATGCGTAAATGTTTGTGCGTCCGTGTGTGTTTTTCACACAACTTTCCAAGAGTTTTTGTCATGAAATGAATCATATCTTTGTAAACACCGATCTTCACTTCTAAGATTTTTTTCCTCTCAAAGAAAATAAAAACTGAGAAGAACTGAGTTTAAATCATCCGATAGCAGATTGATCAGTATAGAAAAACATTAAAATAACTGTGCGTATGACAGTTTTTTTTTCTAGTGCAGCATTCAATACAGGGTTTTTTGACTTTAATTTTCTTTTCAATTAGAAGCTGCACTAAACATTGGTGTCCGCATGATTTTTGCAAAGGGAAAAATAATTGAAGCACTTAGATTTCACATATAGCATTTGTTTTCCCATGGCATGTTTATCTTTCATGCGAGCGTGCTGTCGTAAATTTTACGACAAATTCAATTTTTTTAAAATGTGTATATGTATGGTCTTGTTGGTTTATCTCTGTCTTCTGTTCCTAAAACTAACTCAACACTACAAAATTGGAAGGTTTTTAGAATTATTTGTAAAAAGACGTCCAGACATAAATTTTACGACACGCACCCGCTGATGTAATAATATTGACTTTCAGGTAGCGTAATACAAATATTATAAAACATTTAGGAATAAACTTATATATTTTTAAAATCAGAATTTAATGCAGATTTCAAAAATCAAAACAAAAAAATTAATCTCCAGCGACAGAGAAACAGCAAAGGAAAATGTAAGATAGCCTAAACTGGCTTTTCTTTTTTTTTATTATAGCCCGACATTTAGAAAAAAAATCATAAAAAAAATCTCTCAGTTGGAATTTTTTTTCTTTATATATTAAAATTCCTGATAAAAGAACAAAAAATACTTAAAAGTTTTTTATATCTGTTATAGATTTTGAAATATTTAACAATGTATTATCTGGACATACAATAAATACAAGTGTAATGAATGTCACATATTTAGAAAGTTTTATACATAGGATTCTATGAATCGTAAAAAATTACGACACACGACCGCTCATGTTAAAAATTTGTGTGCGCCCGCTTGAAGGTTAAGCTTGGGAGATCTCTACTATCATACGCACTGCACATGTTTTACATAAGTTGTGTAAAAATGATCAAAAATGATCAAAAAAAGTTTATTGTGCTCCTTGATTATAATCATCATAGTGTTGGGCTTAGTTCTTTATTATGTAGTAGGAATTAGGGTTCAGAATGGGAGAAGGTTATGGCTGTAAAGAAAAAAATAAGGCTGCATTCCATTTTTAGTCATGTGACATAAATAAATGCTGGTTGTGAGATTTAGGCTCTTGTAAATGATACTCCCCATACTTAATTCACCTGCTAAAGGGTTAACTCCCATTTCTATATTTTTTCTTTGTGTGTATGTTATTTATGTGAAAAAAAAAAAAAAGTTTTCAACAATGGATTTATTTTTATAGTGAAATTATATAAACCCCTATACCTAAATTTAAAATTATAAGCTTCGCTCACAGCAGCCAGAACATGTTAAGGTAAAATTTTCCTCTTTATTCTAAGACAATTAAAAATAAGGTTAAATATATATATTTTTTTAATGTTTGAAGTGAAGGAGTGAGAGGGTGTGTGAGTAGTAGTTTTGACTTCCACCTTGATGATTTTTCTAAAAAAAAAAAATATCTTAATTACTTGAGGGCTCTTATAATGAGATGTGAGTGAGATCCCCCCCCCCCTCCATTAGTGTGATCAATTCAAATGTAATATTTAATTGTTTATAAAAACTATTTATACTATTTATTAATTTTGTTCTCTTTTTGTTTTTATTTTAGGTAAGTTAAATTCCATTCAACCATTCTAGTTCTTGTTTATTTGTGACCCTACAACTGAAATTCCAGGTATTTCTTTTTACCTTTTCATCTTTTACATTTATTTATACAAATTATTGGGGGAAAATGCTGTTTTGCGTTCTGTTTAAGGATACAGGAGACGCCTGGTATCTGACAGATTTACATAGAGCAATAGACAAAAATAGTCTATTATTTTATCTCATATTTTTTTTTGTTCTGAGGCCATTTAATTTATCTTGTCATCAAATGTATAGGACCAAAGTAATTAAAGAAGTTTACCCTATTCTGTGAGAATTATTGATGTGGACAAATTTATTATTATTCAGAATATGACCTTTTATTTTTGAAAATTAAATTGGAGAAGTATTTATAATCATTCTGTTGATTATTTGAGTGATTATTATCTTAAGGTTGCCCATTTAAATGGTTATCTATATATTCGGGGATGGAGGGGTACACTCGGCTTGGCTATCCCTGAATCCCAAAGATCCAGATAAACCTGAATTTTAAAAAGCCTTATCTAAGAAGCAATATATGGGGATCTAAGGAATAACTAACCTCACAGAGGGGCCTAAGGGCAGAGATAGGGGGTGAATATAAATTTACGTATAGGGTGAAATAAAGCACATACATGTAATCTAGCTGAAATAGTTAATTTAGTTCACTTTATTTTCTTTTAAAATAAATTAATTATATACCGGTACAGTAAGTCTTTCTCTCATTACGGTACAAAAATTATTTTAAAATAAACGATAATAGGTAACAATGAACAGTTTGTGGCAAAATGATGTTAAACTCAAAGTTTTTATTACAATTTTAATTCACCTCTACATAAGTGCCATTTCTGGCCTGTATCACATCCAGTCCATATTCTCACCATGTTTTGTCCAACGTCTCTTAAGGAGACAGCTGCGATAGTGTCTATTATCCTCCTCATCAATGTCACAACATTGGTGTTTAATAGACTTTATCCTTGTCATAACTCCACAGGAATAAAATCAAGAAGCCAGTTATAATTATAATAATTACAGCACCACCTATTGCTACCCAACGTGCACCTATTAAGAACAAGAAAAAAATTTGTGTTCGCTTAGATTTTGCCACATCTATTCGTTGCTACCTAAATCATTTTTTTAATTTAATTTTTATAATTTTATTATTATGGGACAAAAATTTCTTAAACTCACATAATCGGCACTTATTCATATGGATATGTTACATGCGATAATTGCACAGGAATCTTCAGCCTTTAAATTTTTTTTTTAGGTCTATATTTTCTTATAGCATTAAGCAACACCATTATCAGCAAAATACAAAAATAAAAGATAGAATTATAGAAGAGAAACCTATTCACTAATCACACTGTTAGTCTTTCTGATATCAAGCTTTACTCACTTTTCCTTTATGAGTTTACACCACACGTCATGCAGCAAAACATAATTAGTATCCATAATTTATATTTCACCAAGTTTATCTATTAAATAGTTTGTCGTTTCAATTGGACAAGACTCCAATTATCATCAGAAAGATGAGACTTAGGTATAGAGAGGGAATCATTAGATACCACCACATCAGGAAAATATCATGGGCTGCATTTGGAGGACATGCTCAATGATATTAATTAGTAACAAAACTGTGTAAGCCTATAAGGCCTATTAATTTAGTTACAATTTTAGTTTAAAATTCAGCTGGTTACAGTAGTTATTTTTTTTTTGTTTAAAAATCATATAGTTAAACTATTTAATACAAATTATAGTTAAGAATATGAGTAGGGCCTATATAACTGGGATTAAGGGTTTTTATTAATGATAGATCTGAAATAGTTTATCGCAACCTAATAGTTTACACATCCATAACCACTGGATTAACATAATTAAAGACATTACAGGTTTAAAATGTTGAATGCCAATATATTACAGGATTTTAAAAAATAAATACCAAACTGAAAACATTAATATTTATGAAATGTTCCTCAATCTTGCAGCATGATGTTTAAATTTTTTTTATTTAGATAATAAATTTTTTGGTCTACCACCCACTTTAATATTTGGCCCATTATGTGATATATGGTATCAGCATGGGCCAATACACAAGTGTATTCATTCAGTTTTGATTATATTGTCATAATTTTTTTTTCTAATTTTCATCTTGAATAGATAAGGTATTGATTGATGAATTTTTAATATGTCTTATTTAGGGGAGAAATTTGAGGATATTTTTTTCATAGTTAGATTCACTTGGATTTTTGAACAGTGAATCTTTTTTATATTTATTGAACTTGCTCCAAATTTACTGGATGAGGTAGCTTACTTTTTCTTGTTAATTCGCTTCTAAATACAATAACATTTATGGAAAGCCCGTCTATTTTTATAGTAATAGTAATATAAATATAAATAGTAATAGCAGTAATAGTAATTGTAGTAATAGTATTAATCATTTAGTAAAAGTAGTACCGTAATAGAAATAGTAATGATAATAAAAAGGAGTAATAATAGAAATATTAGCAAAGTATTTACAGTAATAGCAATTGTATTAGTAATTATAGTAATAGTAATTTAGTAGTAGTAGTAGTAATATAAATAGTGGTAATAGTAAAAGAAATAGTATTAATAGGAATAGTAACAATAGTAATAGTAAATAGTAATTGTAGTAGTAATTATTAATTTAATAATTACTAATAATAGTAATAATAGTAGTAATAGTAATAATAATAATAGTAATAGTAGTAATTACTAATAATAGTAATAATTTAGTAATAGTAATAGAAATAGTAACAATATTAGAAATTTAGTAATAGTAATAGTAGTGTTTCTACTACTAGTAGTAATAATAATAGAAATCAGTAATAGAAAGAGCTATAGTAATAGTAGTAATTTGTAGTAATAGTACAAGTCAATATCAATAGTAATATATCAATAGTAATTGTAGTATAATAATTGTAATAGTAATTATAGTAATAATAATTGTAGCAATTTAGTAATTGACTACCCTAACCCTAAGTAGTTGGAATAATAATTTAAATAGTAATTTTGGAATAATAATGTAATAATGTTAATTGTAGTAATAGTAATTGGAGTAGCCTAATAGTAATTGTAATAATAATAATTATTAGTAATAGTAATAATAATAGTAGTTATACTATTAGTAATTGTAATATAAAAAGTTATATCATAATAGTAACTGTCTTAATAGCAATTGTAATATAAAAAGTTATATCATAATAGTAACTGTCTTAATAGCAATTGTAGTAATAGTATTAATGTAGAAATAGTAATAGAAATGTTGGAATAGTAATATAAATGTTGGAATAGTAATATAGATGTTAGAATAGTAATTGAAATAGAAAATAGAATTGTAGAAATAGTAGGAATAGTAATAGAAATAAGAATAATTGGTATTTGTAGTAATGGTAATTGTAATAGTAATTATAGTAATAGCAATTGTAGCAATAGCAATTTTAAAAGTAAATGTAGTAATAAATATTGTAGTAATAGTTATTGTAGTAGTAGTAGGCTAGTAGTAGGAATTGTAGTAATAGTGATTGTAGTATAGTGATTGTAGTAGTGGATTAATAATATGGATTAATAATATTGTAATAATTATAATAGTGAAATAGTAAAAATATTGTACTAATAATAATAATAATAATATAAATACCATACCTTAATAATAAAGCTGTAACAATAATAGGGTATTATACTATTAATATTGTATTACTAAATATTAAAGGTGTATTATTTTTGCTGTGACAAAAACTGTTTTCTGTGCAAGAAAATCACAAACTTAGGCATTTTTTAAATTTTCTGCAGTATAGTTTAAATCTAATGTTTAAACACCTAAAGAAATATGTATGGTATAACATTTTTAAAAAGATAAAAGTAATCGAATTAGTATTTTTTAACACTGAAGTTTAATATTATTTCTCTTCCAATAATCAATAGTAGTTTGTCTTCCTGAAAATAAAACAATAACTTATTGCTTTTTTTTTTTTGATGTTTAAACATTACTTTTACATTTCCTAGAAATTTTAATTGTAGGCTATTACTATGTAAATTTTAAATTGCTAAGGTGAAAAATCATTTTAGAAATAATTTGATGAAAAAAAAAAGAAAAAGCGTACAACAAAGATTAGTCGTTATTCTTATAGTTTGTAGCAGTAGATTTTTTCTCTCAAAAAATTAGATGTGATGAAATGTTTGAAACATATTATTTCTAATTGATGAGTCTTATCTAATATACAAAGTAGAAAGTTTGTAGGCCCTATGTTTATATGTTTGTCATCATTGAGGAGTAAGGATTTAGCATACTTCCCAACATGGCACAAACTTGAAATTGGCATGTGAATAGTGTAGATGAGGAGATTTTTGGGGGTGGGCAGTGGGAACTGACCCTGAATTGTTGAGCATACTTCCGAACATGGCACAAACATTAAATTTGGCATGTGGGTAGATTGCAAAGTGTAGACTTTAAAAATATACTTTTTTTTTTGTGGGGGGGGG